>JALGRB010000025.1:147500-270000 GCA_023091065.1 Dianthus caryophyllus
GATCCGTTTGCCGGAACTGAGGGGTCTTTCTGTGGAAACCTTCACGAACAATCGTCGTTTTTTGATGGTTTTTCCGCTTCTCACAGCTGCTCTTTCCACACCTCCGGATATCTGGTGCCAAATTGTCGCCCGTTTCCTTATTTCTTTGATAATAGAGTTGGCTATCTTTGTGGCATCGATTGTACAAGTTCGTGAAGAAGGCTGGACGAGTGGAATGAGGGGGAGCGGCTCGATCGACAAAAAAGAAGAGTAGAAAACCTAGAACCTGGCAAAGTCATTATCAATGAATTCCCGAACAATTCTCAACCAACATCTGCGATTCATTCTCGTAAAGATTATAACACACAGAAGACTCCTTACCTTAGGAGCAAGATGAGTGATACATCCGGCGAGCGCCAAAGAGCTTCTTTTTAACTAATGCTGCTCTGTCTCCTGGCGGAAGAGCTCTTATTGCTCAGTGGACAGGCTTTTGTGCTGCAGATGTATACATTTGGATGGTAATAGTATGTTACGAGACTGAACTTATCTAGGGCTGTGTTAAGCATGATAGAGATATAAATATATAGATTGTACTAGCTAGGCGAAATGGGAGTTTCATGTCTGCATTTTATCTGGGGAATTAACACTATTTGATAGAAAGGAAAGGAGCTCCATACGATTAACGAGTATAGAGCATAGAAAGCCGAATGAAATTTAGTTTCAATGGAAAGGGGAATCGCCCTTTCACAGCCGCTCCTCCACAACTATATTAAAATCTCATATATGCACAGCTACTGATTCTTTGTCCTCCAGAAAAAACCGAGCATACCTCTTCGCTAACTATAGAGTCAGTAAACTACCTATGCAGACAGATGGTCAGACTGAGCAAGAAATGCCTAATCAAGATCAGACAGTGATGCCTAAACGGCTTACACATCAGACAGTGATGCCTAAGCCAGTTAAAGAGCCAGCCTTTACAATGCAATGACAAATGGGGCGCAGCTAGTCATCAAATGTAATCTAATAAGAGAAGACGTTCTTGCTAGGTCGTTAACTAGCATGAACTATGCGGACCTGTTCTGTCAATTTCATCCATTCTTAATTTAAGTATCGCTTAGTTGGTTGAAATACCTATATCTGGTGAATAAGCCTTCTTACAATGACAGGCCAAGCTGATGAAACATCTGACAGAACCCTTACTAAAGACTAAAGGCGTAGGGCCGCAGGTAGATATGAGATCGTTTACTACGCTCCTGGCTTTCCCTGGTCGATGTCACTAGACGACATGGGGACGTCAGTCAGTCCCTCTCTTCCTTTTGTCGAGCTATTTAAGCCTCTTCTTTGCAGTCGAGCTCCCGCCTTTACCTAAGGGCTATCCCCCTCTCCGATTCTCGCGGTCGACAGATCAATCTCCTCGGCTTCAACCGAACCTATCCCCTTTTAGTCTCACCTTTCTTCTCTCCTTTGCATCCCGCTCGCCTTGCTCGAGCTAGAAAGATCCACTTGTGGTCATTAAGACTCTTATAATGTGGGACCACAGACCCTCAAGGTACTGAGCCCTTCCTAACTGCAAGGTACCTGGTTTATCCGTTCCACAAGAAAAGGCAAGCAAAGCCGCTAAAGTAAGTAAGGCAGAGTGCAGGTGAGTAAGTTTAAATTGAAATGGGCACTGCCCTAGATGAGGATGCGAAAGATCTTAGTTACAGCTGCGTAACTCCCGCTTAGTCAGTCATGTCGCCAAGACCACTACTTTCCTATAACTCCCTGCGGCTGCGCCTTTGGTCTAAAGGTATTCCTCCCTTATTGATAGGCATTTAGTGCTGGCTTTACCGGGAAATGAGGCTGATCTTCATCTTTAAGAGACTCGACTCCAGGAGTATAGGCATCGGGATACTCGCCTGCAAGGGCATAAGTTGGTAATTAAGAAGAGTTGGCTGATGTGAAGATACGTTCCAGTAGCTTATGGTTTAAAGCCGTCTTATCCTTTTATTTATGTCGAGCCTGCTCATTCTGTTGATTAATCTGACTCTGCTATCGTTCATATTGGTACTGACTTGCGCCGCTTGAGGAGCAAGATGCCACGTGCCATGATTAGTAGTACAAGCCTTGCCTGCCTTGCTTCCCCGAGAAGATGTGCCCCGCTCCTTTGGCTTTGGCTGAGCGCGTGGAATGCTCATAGGCCTGCCCGGTTATCCCCTAATAGGAAGAAAGCCGCGTTTCAAACATCAAACACCTATTTTCTAATGGTATCTCACCCGGCAACAACGGGAGTATAAACAGTTGGATTTTCAATGGGATTTTTTGTTGAGCGATGCTGTCCCAACTAGCGTCCGTGAGGCAAGGGAAGGAGCCGATGCAGCTCTTCAAGAAGAAGATCCAGTTCGAGCAAAAGCCCGCTTACTGAGCTTATACTCCATGTATTGATACCCCGCAGCACTCTTTAGACTTGCTTTATTCGAAGTTTGCTTCCTCTCTAGTACAGTTACAGTTGAAGGCTCCTAAATTGCTGTAGTAGGTTGAGGATATAGATCGAATGCCAAGCTGGGTCTTAACGAATCGAGCGACACTACGCTTATTCTATATACTATACTATTATATTTATATATAGGCTATAAGCCATCCTTCCTCTTTTAGGCAGGGGGATACACAAAGCACCCTTCATGTGCTTTTTGATACGCATTGTGTGGACGACAATCCTTAGATAAATGAGTAGAAAGATGCGGCCGTATTCTAAGAATGACGTGCCCTTCCTTTAGTTTTCGGGCATATTCATAGATTTCGGAGTTAACCGGCTCGATCGATAGGCATAGGCAACCCTTCTCATATTGGGTCACAGGCGGACATATTATAGATACGAGAAGTACGCAGAACGGCTTTCGTCCTTCTTGTGGTGTGGAAAGACACACTAGACAGGGCATCGAATTAATGAATGATTCCCATGTACTCCGGGAGAAAAATTTATTGAAGTATGGGCTGCTTATGTTGTTAAGGTCTACTACACCTTACCAGCGCCTTCATTTCTATTAAATATTCTCTTGTTAATGACCAAAGGCGGGGAGTTTAAAGCCCCAGGGGAGAGTGAAAGATTGAAGGAATATCAAAGTGCCAGTCGAAGATCAAGGCCCCTCATCTCATAATGCGCCCCACGAGAATATCTAGACGGAGAGCAAACTCCAGACAATCAGTCGTATCTGAGAGATCGCATGAACCATCTTCCATAACTCAGCGCCTCTTTCTCTTTCTACGTGTAAGAAGTGGTTGACATCCATAGCTTTTTTCCTATGATTTTTGGTACCCGCGAGCATGAAAGACATGTAAAATAGCGGAAGGAGAGGCTGTGCTCCTTACTTGGTGTTTTAATTCCCATTTCTCCTATAGATGGCATAGTGCTATAAAAGTAGGTGCCTGATATTGTTGGTGAATACGGGAAGTGTGCTTCCCGCTTGCTTAAATATGTCTTGGTATGTAATGAGTGTAGGAATAGGAATGGACTGGCTTTTATGGCAGGGTTTCCCCCCAAGGAGCTTCCCAGGTCTTGCTTCCCTGTCCTTTCGTCTTAGCTGCCCATGCCTTTAACCCTTTTCTTACGCAAACTATCAAATGAGTGAAGATTCTCGGATGACCTGTACGCAGGTTTTACCTTATTAAGGTAGATTTGATCTTTCTTATCTTATAGAGTTAGCCCTAAACTAAAGGGCCCTTCCCTACAACCACAAAACCCTTAGGTATGCTTTCTCTAGCTTCATGCTTAGATTTACATAAAAGTCAACTTCTTCATGATACGCATACTCCTAAAAAGTCTTTGGACCAAGACTTTCTTTTCTTCATAAGTTCAGATATAAGCAAAAGGGAAGGAAGCTTTTCTTAGACGGCAGGGTCGAGCCAGTGCAAAAGGGGCATGTGCTGTTGCAAGCATCATTAAAAGAAAGAATGTGTCCACGACGGAAATTGACTCTATTTATTATTATGGTAAATTAGTATATCAAGATATCAATCTGAGATCTTATTTCGGTTCGATACGACCAGGGTCTACGTTGAAAGCTTCTACTGCTGTAAATATTATATATAAAATATACTTTTACTTTTATCTTCTTTTTAGAGTCTACCTTAAGATACCGGTATTCCTCGAACGACTTCTCTGTGCAGCACTTCTTCTCGTTATATCTAGAATCGGCTACCTCTTCATGGACGAGTTGAGTCAAGCTATTGCTCCATTTATCCCTTCTTCGGGGGGAATGCCCGGTGCAACCCCACCTGGACCTTTTATGGAGAATCTTCCTATTACTTTTGATGAGCAGAACCGAGAAGGAGAAGGAGGACCTCGCCGGCTTGAAGAGCTGGCGGAGGAGCTGCAATTAAATCAACTCTCTTCTCGACTTCGAGACAATAGTCTCGGAGTTTTCATATCTCAGAACGATTTTAATGACATTGTGGAGTGCCAGGTAGTGCTGGAGGATCGTATAATAGAGGGCCTCATTTTGACAGGGCATTCGACAGAATCGATTCTCGCGAACCTTAACAAAATTAGGGGCTACCTATTCTATCCGGACGGAAGAGCTCTGTCTCCTCAAGAGTATCTGGACTTGCTTCAAGACATAGAAAGCTCGGGACTACTTACTAGTAAAGTCTTTGAGCGGATAAATAAGGAGATAGCGAATTCTAATATCTTTCTTTAAAATATCGATCCTCTTCTTGACGTGCTGAAGTTATAACATTTGAATTTCTCTATTATTCTACGTTCCCGAAACGGATTCTATCAAATATTTTACATTTTCTATGATCATCTTTATTTCAGGTATTCGGGGAATTCTCCTTAATAGACGAAATATTCTTATTATGTCAATGTCAATTGAATCAATGTTATTAGCTGTGAATTCGAACTTTTTGGTATTTTCTGTTTCTTCGGATGATATGATGGGTCAATTATTTGCTTTATTGGTTCCAACGGTGGCAGCTGCGGAATCTGCTATTGGGTTAGCCATTTTCGTTATTACTTTCCGAGTCCGAGGGACTATTGCTGTAGAATTTATTAATAGCATTCAAGGTTAAAGATGACTCCTAGAAAGTTACCAAAATACGAAGTTCTTTCGTTCTCTTCTTTCTTTTGACTTGGTTGGCAGGGTCAGGCCTTTCTCGCTGGGCGAGCGCATCCGATTCTAACTTTCCTAAGAAACATCCCGTTCAGTTGCTGAAAGAACAAAGCTTTCTTTATCGTTATGGAAAACTGCTTACTTAGAGTAACTAGACAATGTTACCAACAATCTGTATTAACACATCATCCAGATTTTTCAGACCTCGTAGTTCTTCAGGGAGTCCCGTGTGGAAGGGCTCCAGAAGTTATTCCGGGAGTCCCGCTCTTTCCGCTTCCACATCACGAGCTATGGGACTATATTACGCGGATCCCCATTTCGCATGCTGCTCAAGAAGTTCTTCGGGGGGAGGAACTCTTGATAAACTCGACCGTATGCATTTCTGGAAACATTACGGAACCTTTTACTATAGGGAAACTCACCCTATTGAATCACTTATTGACGTATATAAGACATCACTTTTTCGGAGGGTTCGTACAAAGGCCATATATCGCTGGACTCCAGCGGGAATTGGACGGAACTAGTGAAGAATTACTTTCACAGAAGCTCGACGCTCTTTTTTTTCGGGAGGTAAACCATTTTTTTTTCGGCGGAGGAAGTTTTTCTCCTAGCCCCCTTGAGAACAAATTTTATTACCCATTTCTTTTTTTCTTTGTCATTATAATGTTGGCTATTGTATGTCTATTCTTATGCTGGAAGAAGGTTGTAATAAAGAGTTCCACGAAGATGCAGGCTAGAAAGATGCTATTTGCTGCTATTCTATCTATTTGTGCATCAAGTTCGAAGAAGATCTCAATCTATAATGAAGAAATGATAGTAGCTCGTTGTTTTATAGGCTTTATCATATTCAGTCGGAAGAGTTTAGGTAATACTTTCAAAGTGACTCTCGACGAGAGAATCCAGGCTATTCAGGAAGAATCGCAGCAATTCCCCAATCCTAACGAAGTAGTTCCTCCGGAATCCAATGAACAACAACGATTACTTAGGATCAGCTTGCGAATTTGTGAAACCGTAGTAGAATCATTACCAATGGCACGCTGTGCGCCTAAGTGCGAAAAGACAGTGCAAGCTTTGTTATGTCGAAACCTAAATGTTAAGTCAGCAACACTTCCAAATGCCACTTCTTCCCGTCGCACCCGTCTTCAGGACGATCTAGTCACTGGGTTTAACTTCTCAGTGAGTGAAAGATTTGTCCCCGGGTCTACGTTGAAAGCTTCTATAGTTGAACTCATTCGAGAAGGCTTGGCGGTCTTAAGAATGGTTCGGGTAGGAGGTTAAGAATAAAGAAGACAAATAGAATTCATGTTCATGCTAACAGAAGAGCGGATCCAATACCAAGACGACTTCTTTCTCAGAAAAGCAAGTACTTTTTTTTTGATATCATGCCCTACGAGTAAGTCCCAAAAAGGACCCGCGAGAAGCCTTTTGCACCAAGCTAAGGAATGCAAAACTCGGCTTGGATCAAGGATGGGCTCTTGGTCACAAAGGGTAATCTAATTTTGATCTTCCAAAACCTTTCTTTTGGTATGCCGCTCCGCGAGCAAGGAGCGAGAAAAAAAAGTGGTCTGTGGTGATGTTAGAATTTGCGCCTATTTGTATCTATTTAGTGATCAGTCTGCTAGTTTCTTTGATCCCACTCGGTCTTCCTTTTCCATTTTCTTCTAATACTTCGACTTATCCAGAAAAATTGTCGGCCTACGAATGTGGTTTCGATCCTTTCGGGGATGCCAGAAGTCGTTTCGATATACGATTTTATCTTGTTTCAATTTTATTTATTATCCTTGATCCGGAAGTAACCTTTTTCTTTCCTTGGGCAGTATCTCTCAACAAGATTGATCCGTTTGGATTTTGGTCCATGATGGCCTTTTTATTGATTTTAACGATAGGATTTCTCTATGAATGGAAAAGGGGTGCTTTGGATCGGGAGTAAGTACTAGTGATAGGGAAAAAAGGGGGGGGAAGTAAAAAAGAAAGAGCGATGCCTACAATAAATCAATTAATTCGTCATGGTAGAGAAGAAAAACGGCGCACGGACCGTACTCGAGCTTCGGATCAATGTCCCCAGAAGCAAGGAGTACGCCCGCGTGTTTCAACGAGAACACCGAAAAAACCTAATTCAGCTCTACGTAAGATAGCCAAAGTACGGTTGAGCAATCGACATGATATATTTGCTCACATTCCGGGCGAAGGTCATAATTTGCAGGAACATTCTATGGTCTTAATAAGAGGAGGTAGAGTGAAAGATTCGCCAGGTGTTAAATCCCATTGTATTCGAGGAGTCAAGGATTTGCTGGGAATTCCGAATCGAAGAAGAGGCAGATCAAAATATGGTGCAGAAAAACCCAAATCGATATGAGACTCTTAAACTTCTTTTTTCTTGGTTTTTAGTCAAGGGCTAGAGCTGCTATAGCGATGGGTCCCCCATTTACTATTCTACTCAACTGTATAGGGCTGTAGATCACTAGAAAGATTATGTATAATGACACGATGTCGAAAGGATTTTTCGGATGTCGGTTTGGTAGAGGCAAGAAAAGTCGAATAATAAGAAGATATTTCAGAAAAAATTTACTTAGAGCGAGGCAGAATAGACACTGTTGTCGGCATAGCGGTCTTAGCCGGCCATGATATTCAGCGCTGTTATGAGCTCTATTCTATGGGTATCCGGCTAATTATGGACGTGTTCGAGGTCGGAAAGCTGGGGCAGGTTGTGATGGTTCCGGCGGAGGAGTCGTAGCAAATGCCACAACCGTACCTGGGGTCAGTATTGCTCCCGCCACTGTTGTTGCACGTGATAGTCAGCCTGTCATCCTGGGCCACAGATAAAAAAATGGCTGATGTTAGCTGATTCTTCTTCTTCCGGGTTTAAATCCCGGAGATGTTGCAGATGCGCCTATGATGTCTCCAAATAAATCGAATTCGGATGTGGCATTGTTAATCGCAGAACGAGGGCCCAGCTAGAAAGATTAAAAAATTTTGGTCTGATCAGAAGATGAAAATTCTGCTGCATGTCGGAAATTGGATTCTCTTTTTTATTCTTCCTATTCTACCCCGATAGGAACTTCTCTCGAATAGCAGGGCTTAAGTACAGCTATGATCGGGCAATAGATCAGATAAGATCAGACTGAATGAATGTCTGGTTCTGTCCCTTTCCATCTGCAGAAGAATCCATACCCGTCGTTCAAACGTACCTTTATGCCCACATCCCTAGCCAAATAGTAAGGAAATCCTTCTCACTTCTCACTTGAGAGATGGGAAAGCTTAATCTTAAGAGTGTGGCCCAGCCAAAAACGCAACCCTAGGCCTTCTTCTAGAAATTACGAGAAAGGCAGGTTATGCCCAAAATCCTCGGCTTGGAGCAACTTTTTCACCGAAAAGTCTAAGATAAAGGGATCTATTATAAGCTATCCTATCTAGCTAGAGATAGGCGGTTTCTCTTCAATCATCAGCTTCGGCTTCTGTTTCGTTCGCATCTTCAACCTCATGTTCAACCTTTCTTTCTGGGGGAATGCTTCTTCGACTTTGTCTTCGAATGCTTCGTCAGCGGAATCATCAGTGGATGGTGCAGTTTCATCCTCGGCCAGAGCTGATGGAACCAACCTGGTCTTCTGATCCTCTGCAAACAGGTTTCTCTCTTTATCTGGGAAAGAAGTTAACTTATCTCCGAATCCTAAACCGCTGCCAAGGTGCCAAGCCAAGGAACAGCTCTTGCTTACCTATTTGTTGGTTGGAATGCCTAATCCACGTTAAAGAAAGGACAAGCATGCTTGGAATTTTATTAAATATAGGTAATGAAGCGAAAGAAGTCTTCGAAATGAGAGGATGGTGGGACTTCCCCCAGGAGTGGAACGTCGCATATACGCTGGCTTGACTAGAGTCATTTCCTTGTGCGGCCCGAAAGCCATTTCCCCGCTCAAGCAACAAGAGCCTCGGATACAGCCCTGGCTTTCATGTAAAAAGACAAACAGGTAAAGGGTAGAGTGGTCTTATAAAAAGCCTTTCCGGAAGCTAGAGCCGAAGCAACCAATCATTTTGGCTAAGCTCAAACCGATATATGATATGCGGACCACTGGACCGATTCTGGCTTTTTACAAGCTAAGGTTTTTAGGTAAAAGAGCTGAAGTTGCGTGGGTGGGTACCTTTTATGATTCTACCAAGCCTTATTCGAATTACTAAGTAGGCAAGAGAATCGCATAATTTCCTTGGGCATCATTTTGAGTGCAATTGGTATGCTCTTTAAGGGCGCTCGCTTACTTATATGTATTGCCGAGGAATTCTACCTTTGAGAATGCATTATGGAAGGGATTCGCGCCTCCCTTTAACCCTCTAATCCTTGCCGATAGCATGTACTTCATGATACGTGACCTACGAGGGGCATCCCCCTCTGCGGTTATAGCACTGCCTAAACGAAAACCTAAGAATGATATGCCGTGGCCACGTCTGTCTCACTCAACGAATGAGTCTTCTTTCAAACTACTTTTCCTTGTGTACTTCTTAGAATGATCATACGAAACAAGCTCACCAGCCCTACCTGCCCTTTTACCCCGGCCAGAGATTAGCTTAGCTTGTGACTTCAGCCTGAGGATCGAAACTCGTTACGCTTTCTCATGATTTTGCTTGTGAACAGCGTAGGGAGAGCTGAATTACTTGCCTTTTCCTTAATGCCAACAAAGACCCTGCTCTAGCTCCGACTCCTTTCTTTCACTCCGCCCTTCTCGTGGATGCGACTTTCTTAATTTCAAGAAGTAAATTCCCACGGATAAAGAAATACGAAAGATGTTAATTAAATTAGGTTGCTTTGGTAAAGATCGAAGAGATCCTCCGATAACAATATAAGATCCTTTTGATTGCAGTAAGGCGCGGATTATCGTTCTGAAAGATCAGGACGCACACGTCATGTCATCCTAAAGCAAGGTGCTTCTTAGTATACCCAAAAAGAAAACAATAGTAATAGTCCAGAGTGAAACAAGGGAGGTCTTTTGTAAGAAGTAATCCAGTCAGTAAACCCGCCAACATCCACCTGGGCAAGAAAGAAACTAATCAAAGGTGCTCCTACCTATCTACCCGCGCTAACCGCTCGGACAGCTATAATATAAAAAAGAAAGCCGATTAATGGTGGGCAGCGGATCAAGGCTGAGAATTTGCGAGCGAAGAGTACCGAAGGTAGGATCATCTAGACCCATCAAGAACTGATAAGTTTTCTCATCATCTGCCTTTTTTGTAAAGCTAACTCTCTTATCCTGCTTTAGCTTGAGCTTTTACTTCATGGAACAAGTATACTCTCCTTAGTTGGGCTTATTGCCATTCGAAACTGGGATTTTCTATCAAACTCAGGAACGAACAAATACAAAAAGGAGCGAAAAGAACGGACACAATCAATCCAGTCGATACTGATGCTGATAGATCAGGATATTTTGTTTCATTCAGTCGTGGAAGATGGCGCTCTGGCTCTAGAAAGAAGCTATGAAGCGAGAGCCTCTGAACCTATGTTAACTGTGGATGGGCGTTAAGGTCCTGTGGCCATTGATAGAAAGAAGTGGTCTTCCGGACCAAGCATTGAAAGCAATGTTCCTGGTAGAGAATGGATCTTCTGGACTGTGGAAGCGTACAAAAGCTTTTGAGCGAAATCCGGCCTATACGGATAGAAGGCAGCGATCCTAATGTCCCGATTCTATGCCGCTAGCTAGGATCGAAATTTCCTCTTTGAATGAGTCGAGATTCTTGGACCGGGGTGTGTGGGTAGATGGTCGTGATAGGTGGGCGCCGAAGGAGAAGTGCCCTTTAGCTAGAGTAGGGGACTCAGTCCGATATAAAAAACAGAACAGTGCAGACTACAATTACTCATTTTTAAAATGAGCGATTCCATGACTTACCGACTGCTGCCAAAGATGCGTCAAACCAAGGCATATAAGCGAAACCGTACCATACGGTGCATCCTATACCCAACTTTACAAGAATGAGAAATCGCCCGTAATACCCATTATTATACGTGAAAGCTTCAACCAAGACACGACTCATCATAGATGCTTTTACTTTATCAACAGATGAGTCTGAAAGTCCTTTCAATTTAAGTAAAGTCCTTTTTGAAAGAGAGTCCAACCCAACTGCTGGAACTCCAGCTCCCCGAGCCCCAGGACTGCTATGGACTTCATAAATTAATTGGTTATTAAGGAAGACACCACATGCCCCAACCACTCGATTCAGAAAAAATGGACATTTCTCGAGCTTTGCGTACAACTTTTCCCTCCTCCTTATTTCGAGAATAGACGAGGATGTAATCAATGAATACGACCAAGAACTTATCCAGTAAGGGTGATCAAGGTAGGATTAGCAACCTTCCTTAGGGCATTCAAGTTCGACATGCTACCTTCTCTATGTATCGATTCTTGGTAGACAAAGGTGGTTTAGATCGAGACGCACCCTTTCTCCTTCCGAATGCGGCCTCAGGCCTAAAGCTTTCTCAATCTCAGCAGTGGGCATCCACCTTTTGGCTTAGCTTAGTCAGTTCCATGCCCTATGGTTGTTGAATAAGAAGAGCTTATAAAAGGAGTTGGTCAACAAGACCGAGGAATTCGAACGAGTATCCACTCATTACACAGAAGAAAGAGTAACGCTTGAAGTAAAATCTCCCCACATTCTATCTCCATCTGGGCTATTGACGGCTACCAACCCCCGCTCTCTCTCTTCTGAGTCATCAGGGGTGACCCGAACTTCGGTGTCCAGAGGATCCATCTCTTCGACGGGTATAAAGGCTGGTTGCAGTGCTCCAAACCTTATCCATGTTGGTAGTCGCTTGTCTTATGAGTGAACCGATCCAGCCCTTGTTTGAGCCAGTGGGTTGTGATTGAGCTTGGCAGATCTCGCACCGTAATGCAAGTGCTTATTTACGAAAGAGAGATTGTTGGTATGGCTGCTGCTACCAAAAGCACACCTGCTGTGAAGCAACATAAAAAGACGAGATGTCTGCATTTGCCGATGAAAGAAAAGAACCATTTGACAGCCGAAATCATAAGCTAGGCGCAACTTTTTCACAAGAAATCTCAGTTTGGCGAGTAAAATTCCCGGGAAAACGAGATGGATTCAGGCGACAAACAAGCAATTGTTGCGGATCCAGCCGCTGAAAGAGCTGTTGTTCCAGTTGAAGCTGGTGTTAGTGGACCCCACTTCTTATATACTAGTAATCTTAATCCTTAAAATAATAATAATGTGGGACCACAGACCCTCAAGGTACTGAAGGTACTGAGCCCTTCCTAACTGCAAGGTACCTGGTTTATCCGTTCCACAAGAAAAGGCAAGCAAAGCCGCTAAAGTAAGTAAGGCAGAGTGCAGGTGAGGGTAAGCTCATGAAGTCAAAGACGAAGTCGATGAGTCGGAAGATGAAGCTCTTGCTGTTCATGATGAAGAAGACGAAAAACAAGCCAAAGCAGTTGCTGCAGAAGCGGCTCTTTCTGATGTTGGAGCAGATGTTGCAGATGGACCGGCTTTTGCTGGGGTTGCTGGTGACGGAGTGGATGCAGGAAGTGCAGTACCGAGGCGCGCCTGTTGTTTTCGAAAGAGACTTTCCCGGAAGGGAGAGATCTGAAATACCCCGAACGGATGTGAGGTGAGCCAGTTCTTAACGACAGAAGCCCGCACTTATAGGGGAAACCTATTAAGGAGCTTGACCTATAGGGAGAGGAATGTGGAGGGAGCCCCTTACTGGCAAGCCTACACAGCCCAATGTCAATTTATTTAGGCACGTCCGAGATTCAGATTATGCTTTTACCCTTCTCAAGGAGGGAGGACTATCAGCAAATAATGCATTGTCATCAGATTCTTTATTAGCCCGACTATGAAAGAGAACTTTATGGCAACAGGATCCACTAGCAACCGCCTTTTCTTTTGACTTTCTTTTATTTAGCTTTTTAACCTAGAGTTCGTAAATACTGGCACAAATACCCGAAGATGGAATAATTGGCTTTGCCAACATTTAGTTCACGAAGTTCCGGTACAAACTTTATTTTGTAGCTTAGAAGGCTGTACCCATCCGCGTTCTATTTATCTTATCAGTTATCAGATCTGAAGAATTATAGCAAGAAGACAGCACCAACCGATCTGGACTTTCTTTAAGGGAGAACTTAGAAGCTCGACTTGAAGGCCTTCCTCAGAACTAACTATCATGGGAGCCCATACCTAAGAAGGGTCAGCCTGTCAGAGTTTGACTGGCAGATGAGTCTTTCTATCTATTGTATTGAGACCGCTGTAGCTAAATCTAATAATATTGGGGAAGATGAAGCGGGAACACTCATTTTAACAACGGCACCAACGGAGACTGTCACAGCAAATTTTAGTGCTAGTCCAGCAACTGCGGTTAGTAATTTCATTGCCAGTCCTATACCACCGGGTAGAAGACCCAGATCTCCTCAACGAAGAACAAAACCTGATTGTGCAGGCCGCCATTCTCGCCCGCAATGACCAGATAGACTAGAATAGAAGAGTCCGTCGACTCTTTCTATCAGATTTAAATAAGTGTCTGTAGACACAAAGTAGTGTGTTTTAATGTATGGTCTTCTTTGTCTTTGTTTGGTTTTCTTTGTTGTGTTTGCATGAAAACCTAGTCTAAAGTGTTCAATGCTTATGTTAATATAAATTAAAAAGACTTTTTCGAGCAGTGTTCTGAAATCACTTTATATATACTATTATGACCTTAATGAACTGATCGCTTCCTCTAAGAATAGATATCGCTTGCCCGGGCTACAGCCAAACGGGCAAAGGTCTCTTCATTCAAAAGCCCCTTTGTGTTCCCTGCTCGACCTATTTATGAGTTCACTCGCATTTCATACCTCTCCCTTTGGTCGAGTCAGTAAACTACCTCTAAAAGCTGTTTCTGTTTAGCGAGAACACGTGCTTGCGCGGATATACATTGATAGGATAGAGCGATTACAAGTGCAGCTTAAACTGCTGACACGGCGAAGTAGAGTGCAGATGGTATATCAGATGGAGATAATCAGATAGAGATAGAAGATCATTAAGCTTTTATATGTCGTGCCGTATAAAGGCTTCCCTCCCTTGCAAGGTATTTGAGTCTAGTAGGTTTATTTACCGGTGTACCGTAGCCCAACACTTGCTTTAGGTCGTCGATGTAAACTACCTCTCCTTCTAATTCTAAGAAGTCGATTTTGCTCGGTAGATTCCCACGCGTTACGCACGGAATGAATCATCAATTCACCTTTGATGTCAGAAATGAACCTTTTAAGAAAGATGTTTCCCTTCGCGTGGGTAGTTGACAGACTCCTCTATATCTATGTTTACGAACTCTATTATTTAATAAGAGAATGAGTTCTGCTTATCTATATCTATAGTAACTACTACTGGCATCTTCCTCTCCCTTAACGGTCGAGTCAGTAAACTCCCTTTGGAACTTGCACAGGCTCTTCTTCCACCGGTCTATTTTAGGCTGGCCCTCTTGGTTCTGTAACAGTAGGATCTGTTACTAGTGAATTGCACGGGGCTTCCCCGGAAACTACTTCTTCGACAACAACTGTGCACCTCTCCCGATTGGTCGAGACATTTCATACCCATAACATTCGCTCCAGCAATGAGCTCCTGCGCCTAGAGGTTGACTTTCTTTTTCACGTTCTACTTTTTCTTATTTGAAATTAGGCTTTCTCACGGGCCAACTATGAAAGAAGCAGATGTTACAATAATACACGGCTTTTTCCTGGTACAACCATAAGGTCACTAAGGCTTTGCCGATTGGAGTCCTAATCTTTCATAACCAAACTCTTCCTTTCCAACGATTTCTTTCTTTACACTGAGTGTATCAGCGAAGAGAAGACATTTCCAATCCCGCAAAAGCGATTCTTGCTGCTCCTGCAAGTTCAATTCCTAAGATAGCGTGTACAAAGAATGCCTTCTTTAGCAAAGGGTTTCTGGCAATAAAGTGTATCAACGCGCTAAAAGCGAGCAGCTAAAGCAACGGTAGCTGCTCCAGGACCTCTTAGTTTTCTTTCTTGCCACTGAGTGTATCGACGAAGAGAACAGATTTCCAATCCCGATTGCAGCACCTGAAAGTGCAATAGTCTAAGCTCCTGCACCCAATAGTCTAAGTTTAGCACCTTCACGCATGAACGATAGAGAATGTGATGCTCACATATAAAAGATATAAGTGTGCAGTCTCAATATATATAGTGACTCTCTTAACGACTCGCCATACGCGGACCCGCGGCGCCCTACTAGGAAGTGCCCCGGGATCATCAAGCCAATTTGACTAGTACTTTCGTTTATCAACTCGTAAAAAAAGAAGATCACAAAAAGTCCTTTTCTTCTTCTTCGATCGCCGTGAAGCGGGTACTTTCAAACCCAAGGTTGCCCTTGATTCTCTTATTATCTTACATTTGAGAAAGAAAGAACTCTCTTTTTCAACCGGATCTGCCTATTCTATTGACATTGGACTATTGGCATTGGTTGGCATTGGTTTCCTCCCGTCGTTTACCGAAAAAAAGGACTTTAATCGGTCTCTTGTGAAACTTGGTTAGAATTTGAAGGTATGAAATGACTTTTTAGTTAGCGAAAGGAGTCTTATCGACCTACGACCCATATGATGGTATGGCTTGACTTATTATATAGAATTAGAATATATAAGGTGAACTTCTTGAGCCTTATGCTTCAGCTGGAACAAGAGCTCTTTCAGCGGCGGAAAGGGCCTTGGCTGCATATACAGAACCGGAGACTCCTGCTTCTTCTTCCCGGGTCAAAGCTTCTCGCCTATCGAAGACTCGACTAAGGAGAGGCAGCGCAGCTGGCGACCGCGAGGTACGAAGTAAGTCGACTAGAAGGAGAGGTAGTTGACTACTTGACTGAGACCCGAAGGAGGGGGATGAGAAGGCATTACACTCTAGATTACCCTTCCCCGTAATCATAAGCACCACTCCCTGCGCAACTAAACGCGCGATCTACGGCCCCACACAACTGGTGCGCTGAAGCCCCATTAACAAGTAACTAGGCTTCCACGGGAGGATCTCTAACTGGGGCTAACTGCCGAACTAAGGCCCCTACTTCGCATACTCTATCTATTAGTAGAGCGAGTTTCACACCCTTCTAATTAGAATTAGAAGTAGTCTGGAGAATCTTCAACCGGATCTCCCCTTAAAAAGAGGCCCTAGATCTCGCCTCTTCTTCATCCGCTTCTCGCCAAGAACCAATGTCCGAACCTCAACTATAACTAGAGAGTGCCGCTTCTGTCTTCTAGTCGACTAGCTACGCCGCATGCTTTTCCAACCCGAAAGAAGAAGTGTCTCGCCTAGCTACTAGTAGTTACAGGGAGTTTAAACATTTAAGTCAGCTTATGTCATATCACATGATATTCAGAATGTGAGAATTCACTAATACCTGGACACATGGTATTTTACTGACCATAAGCTAAAGGTCGTTAACTACCTCTCCCTCTCGCATACGCTCGACTTACTTCGTACCTATCGCTCAGCTACCTCTCACAACCTCTTCTACCGCTGCTGCTAACCAACGGCCTACGGCCCTGAAGTATCCAACCAAAACGACATCTCCCTTCTCCTGTAAGTCGACCAAGTTTCACCACCTTCTCAGTCTCAGTTGTCTGCTCTACGCCCAATTAATTAGGCAGCTGTAGTTCAACCGAATCTTCTTCCTCTCTCAATTGGTCGAGTAGCTACGCCCCTTTGGTCATTGTTCAGGTATGCGGCGCATAGTTTATAGTACTTGACTTGAAAAGCTTGAAGAGACCGAGCACATCCAATCTTGAGGGAATTGGATAAATCAGTCTAATTGTTCTGAGATTGGCGAATTCTCAGGTGCAACTCCTACAAAGTTTCGAGGAAATTGGTTCCTCAACGATATGGAGATCTTCTTTCTACGCCAGAACATGTGAGACCTCTGTGACTTTGTACTACGTAATAGCCGAATATTTTATATACCCCGCAAGGTGGTTTGCTGACTCGACTGTTAAGGAGAGGGAGATAAACCCGAAGGGGCGAGACTGCTAAGGATCGGGTATATCGACGAATCAATAATCATTCTATAAGGTAAAGATCCTTTGTTGTTTCTGCTAACAAGGCTGACTACTAAAGCCAAGCTATTGCTCTCATATATCTATCTTCCGCCCTGCACGATGATACTCAGCAAGTGTCACGGTTGGGGAACGATGTAGTTATGCTGGCTTAGTAGTTGTAGTTCTGGTAGTCCTTATAGTCTTAGTTATGTGTAGTGAGTAACTCCCCGGTGGGGTTACGAACGATCAGTGGTTCCTGGGCGGTTGTCCTCGAATGGCCTTGAATTGTAGTTTCCATAGGTTTCTAATGTGTAGTGAGTACACCCCGGGTGGGGAGTACGAACGGGCTAAGGTAGGGCTTATGTTCCCTAAGGCTCAACCCCCGGTGGCGGGTACCTCTTCTGTCAGTCAACTCCCACGACATGTCTTCAATCATAATACTGACCTTGTGCGGCATAGGTGTCCGATCCCCTGGAACCTTCTGTGGCTAGAGTAGTCTCTTCCACCGCCCTCTGCGGATTCTATATTACCTCTGTCACTTGCAGCTGTAGTTCCACGGGCTCAAAAGGAAGCTTGACCTGTTGTGTAGAGTCATTTCCTCTTGGTCGAGACGCTTCGTACCTCTTAGTCGGGTAACTTAGACCCGCTGCCCCAGACCTACGATCTTAGACCACGGGAAAGCTTAAGCCCCGACTCTTTCATAGCACCTGCGGACCAACCGCCCTAGCCTCTAAGTCGGAACCACGACCCAGAGATCTGCCCCTCTCTGGGGCGTAGGGTCCGCAGGTCGTAGGGGCCAAAGACTGTTGGTAGTTGGTGCGCAGCCTAGGTTTGAGGTCTGTTGTCGAAGAAGGGAAGAAGCCTAAACATCTAGAGAAGAAGAAGCTGCAGACTCAAGAGAAGAAAAAGATGCAAGGCAATCCCGCACACCTCATATAATACCAATACCGACAGCTGCTCCTTTAGAACCTGTGAATTCAGATCCATAGGTACAGGCTGCTGGCACTGGCGGATCTGTAACTGGAGGATCTTCCACAGGAGGATGTGACACCGGCTGCTAACCAACTGGCTCTGCCCTAAGATAGCATAACAAAAGACCAGCTTTGCTATAGAAGGATTCCTGGCAACTGAAAGTCTCAACTAGCTAAAGACATTTCCAACCCCAACAGACCTTTCCCCTGCGTTAGACCCCCAATGACTTCTCCCCTTTCGCCTACCACGCCTGGAGTATCAAACCTAAACTACCTCCCCATTGGACTACCACCCGTGACATGTCTGGTGCTCTGGGAAGGCTAGTTGACTGTCTTAAGCTGTTATAGCTATGTTTAACTTAAGTCAAAAGAAGCTGTAGTCATATGACATATGAGATATGATATACGGCGTTTTTCTAGCTATCTATATGTCTTTAGACAGACCGAAGCTCTGTAGCTAACGAGTGAGTCTTCCTTTCTACGGGCGGCGCTAACCTATGGCCCAAGATCAAAGTCTCAGTGTCCCGTAGACACCTTATGAGAGTTATAAGCCCTTAAACATTAAACAGCTGTTTCACACAGCTCAAGTCATATTAATTAATCATTCTTTTAGTCTACCCTGACACTGAAAACAGTTCTTTCTGTATGCACAGTTTCTTAAGATTATCATTCTCTTTATTAGAAGACAAATGAGATTAGGTACGAAGTAACTCGACTAGAAGGGAGAGGATAATGACATCATTAAAGCAAATAAAGCAATAGCTTCAGTAAGAGCAAAGCCTAAGATAGCATAGCCAAAGAGTTGCTTTGCCAAAGATTGATTCCTTGCCACAGAAAGGATCGTTGCACTAAAGACGTTTCCAATGCCGCTAAAGCGATTGTTGCAGCTCCGGCACCAATGGGTTTAGTTAGTTTTGCACTTTCAAACATAGATTCAAAGACAAGAATGAGATATGCTTCACTTATCTATTCTGTTTCTAACTCACTCTGTCTCGCCATGTCTCTCTTCCTTTAATGACTTCCACTGCCCCTATATACCGGACTACCGCCCAGGAGTATCAAACCAAACTTCCCATTGGACGGGTGATCTTTGTCTTCTGTTCCATATCCATTGGCATCTGCTTCGTCACTGTCTGTATCTTATTACATGCGAGCTAGTCAACTGGACTTGGACCCTGTGTTTTCACATTCTCCTTTGTAACTGGCATCTCTTCCACCTCATTGGGCACTTTAAGCTCTTCTACGGTGTTTAAATGCAGCTTTGGCATCTCTTCCACTGTAACTTCTTCCACCGGTTTAGGCTGCTTATCTGGCATTTGCTTCTCTTCTGTTGCATAGGACAGGCAGCTCAGTTTGGCACTTAGAAGTTAAGTAGTGTTCAGTTTCGCTCATATGATGATGCGTATATAGAGCTCTTCTAGACACACGTCTGTACTGGCTTCCGGACTAACCTAAAGCCCGCGCATATCGAACTCAAGCGCTCAGTCTTCCCCCAGGTAAACGCCTGTTGTCTGCACTCGAATGAAAAGCCTTTTTAAGGCAAAGAATTCAATAGCTTTTCTTAATGCAACTCCTAAGATTGCGTATACAAAGAATGGCTTAGCAATTGATTGAATTCTTGCCACTGAAACGATCAGGGAACTAACCCAATGCCAACTGCTGATCCTCTGGAACCTGTGTTTCCACATTCTGTCTTGGCATCTGTGCATCTTCCACTGCTTCAACTCCTTTGGCTGAAACAGATTCTTCTTCCCTGTCGTATGCAACAGCTTATTCACGGGGCTTCTTCTTCAGCTGAAACTGCTTCTTAGACTGCTTTGAATGCTCCTTTTCCCGGCTCGGACTCGCTCACTCCTTTGTGGTAAGCTGCTTCCACTGGAACTTCACTACTACTGGCTTCTGTTTAGGCTGGCTCTATTGGCTTTGTTCTCGCTTCCCCTATTGCTCCTTCTAACAGGAGTTGGCTATGAGAAGATGTAAACAAAGAAGAATCTTATGGTATGGGCTTCTTAAGCAGGGGAATGGCTTCATCTTAATGGGCGCACCTTAGATATGAGGACCCTTGCGGTACTCGACCAGAGGGAGAGGTGTCCACGTGGGCTTCAGCTCTATGAGGTATCCAACGGGATTGCCTTGCAGATTAGGATGATCTTGAGCAGAAACTGAGACTTCTCTAGATGTTTAGGCTTCCGCTGAAGAAGAAGCCGTTGCAGCTGTTTCAAGAAGAAATCCTGCTTATTGAAACAGCTGCGCCGGAAGCTTACCTTGCCTCACGACCACCGGTTGGAACATCATCGCGCAACGAATTCCATAGATCAGAAACTTAGATTAGAGAAGGAAACTAGCAAAATATATAGCATTTGGATCAATGTGAAGTCGTGGTAAACCAGCCGGATAGGCATCGCTCATAGGCGAAAGTCAATCTAAAGTCAAGAAGTCTGTCGCGAAAGTGCCTTGGTCAAATTTGCAGTCTTTATCATTCGAAAATGCCTCAGATTCCGTAAATAAAAGAACTTTTTGGATTTGACAAAAGCCTTGCGTGCCCACTACCACTAGTGCGCTATTACCTAAGAAAGTCAAAGAAATCAAGGGGCCTCGATCGGCATTGCAATTTAATTCATTAAAGAAATTAAAATCAAATTAAGGGACGGTACTTGGCTCGTAAGAGCTGGTCCCGCTGACGACAGCTTTTCCACTGAACCTTCCTTAGAAAGCTCATTTCCATTAAGGATCTCAGACCTCGATTAAAGTAAAGGAGGAATTCTGCTTAAAAGCCAGTAGCACAAGAGTTCTTGATAAGTCCTTTATTTTATTTAGGAGCTTCATCCAACTACGTCTTTTATTCCCAGCATCATAAGAAAGATCAGAACGAAACAGAACAGAAGAGTGCAATGCCCAGAGACAGACTCCCCGTTGGTTGGAGAAAGACAGTGAAAAAGCTTGAAATCAAGTATATCCGCAAAACAAAACAAAGGCGGTACTCGCTTTCTCGGGCCGAGATTCATTGAAAAGTCACATCCGATTTGCCAATTTAGGAAGTGCCTAAGGTAATAGTAATAGAGAAGACAGTTACAGAGCTGCAAGTTACAGAGCTGCCAGATATGCCTAAGCAAGTAGAAGAGCAGCAAGTGCCTATGCAATTACAGACAGTGCAAGAGATCAGAAAACACAGGTTGTGAAACTAACTCGACCAACGGGAGAGGGTCCAAAGGCAGTTTACAGACTCGTTAGAGGTACGAAGTAACTCGAGCGGATGCGAGAGGGAGCATAGCTGACTCTACTAGAAGGCAGTTTACAGACTTGAGCGTCAGCGAAAGGAAACTACCTAGTCGTTCGAGCAGACCTGCGTAAACAATGGGCTTATTTAATAGGCTTACCTTTTAAGTTCAAATCAAACTGCCACGGTTCCTCCTGCTAGCTATAGAGTTCACTTCCCTAGTTCTTTAGGCTTTAGGTCTAGTCACTGCGTTAGGATTGAGAATGATTCCACCTTTTGTCAAATTAGAGGAGAGCATAAACCAATGTTATGCGTATTTGGGCAAATCCGTAGCAGCTCTTTCACGAGCCGTAATGGTGAGGAAAGCCTCACACCTGGATACAGGAAGATCGTTTTACTGAACATGGCAGCGGTGAGGAAGAAGCCTTTGGGAAAAGACATGCGTGTAGAAACGAGCGTTAGAACCGGGCGTTAACGGAGCGAGCAAGGACTGGGCTGCCTGGCTGCCCGCGCTTGGATAGTCTTCTCCTCTTTATTGGTATTGGGCATACCACGTCTCTCCCTACTTGTAAAGGGAGAATCCTTCACTAAGATAAGAGGTGGGGACCTCTCCCTATATTTAATTCGGTGGTTTGAGGCCCTTTAGGCCCTTTACTTTATGGGACTCGAAACGATAGTGAGAGGGAGGAGAGCGCTAGTGAGAGGACTCAGATTGAGGCATATAAAGGAAGTTTAGTACATGAGGAAGAAGCGCTGGTGGCGTAGGTTGAGTGCGCGATCATGACAGGAAGCGTTATAAGCCACGTTAACTCACGAGCGAAGATGCTCGACCGTTAGGGAGAGGGCCTTTATGGCACTCTATAGTATGCGAAGAGGTACGCAGTTCTTGTCGAAGAAGAAGAAACTGTTGAAGAAGCTCTTTCCGCCGCTGAAAGAGCTCTTGTTCCCCTTGACTTCGATCCCCATTCCCCCGTCAACTAGTTAGAGATCCTACAAAGGAAGCGGACAACTTCTTATTATACGGTGGTGAAAGTCAGTCTTTAGTTAGGGCAAGCCGCCAGTAGAAGTGGACCCTCGTGGTACTCGCATTATGGAGAGGTGTGTCTCGACCTAAAGGGTGGTTGGAGAATCCTGGGCTTCCGGAGCTGAAGACATGTCATGGTGACTCTACTTACAGGTATGAAATGACTCGCATATAAACTATAAGGAGAGGAGGGGTCGTAGGTTAGCAGGGAATTCTGACGTTGAAGCTCCAGCCCCTATACATCTAATTAGTTTTGCACCTAAGTCCAAAAGCGGCCACAGGAGTTGACTCTGCCCTTTGTCTATGAGGTTGGAAAGACTGCCCCTGATGAAGCTCTTTCCGCGTCTAAGACGACAGGGAATCCTAATCAGCAAGTCAAGTGTAGTAGTCTTCTTCATTCTTTAATTCCCACTTAAGGACTCTACTTACGGGTATGAAAGAACTCTACAGCTAGGTAGAGGTACGCGGCGTCTCGACCAATGGGACAGAAGTGTTGTGCAAAAGTTCTTAGGGCAGATCCTGGGGCGTAGGGGCTTTAGTTAGAAGAGTAGGTGAGATCTCCGGCGCTTAGCAGTAGAAGAAGCAGTTTCAGCTGTGGACTAAAGAGAATCTGTTTCAGCAAAGGAATCCCTTACACTAAGAAGGTCTCTGACCCTTTGAGAGGAACGAAGTCACTCGACTAGAGGGAGAGGAACAAGGAGTTTCAGCCCCGTAAGTCGAAGAAAGCTTATTTAATGCTCCTTTCTCCATAACTCACCTCGGGTATGAAGCTGCTAATAAGAATAAGCGCTTAGGCACTTCCCTCTCCCGTTGGTCGATAGGTCGTTTCCAGGGTTCTGGGGTCCGCAGGTGGTAGCAGCAGCGGTATATAGGGGCAGTTGGTTGCTAGGGCAGTCCCTTAGGCGTAGGTCTAAGGCGGTAGGTAGTTTCTATAGACTACGAAACATATTCTCATATAATAAGAATAGAGATGTGAACTATATAAGATAAAGTGAATTTAAAGAAGCATCTAATTCTCTGAATTTCATGTTAGAAAGTGCTAAACTCATAGGTGTAGGTGCAGGAGCAGCAACCATTGCTGGAGCTTCAGTCGATCATCTTTTCTCTTCTTTGAGACAGTCAGTGGCAAGAAATCCCGAATTGGGAAAGAAAGTCTACGGGTATTCTTGTTATAGGTAGCGAAGCTGACTCGCCTAGCTACCAGCTACTAGTAGGGAAGGAAACGTTGCAAGGGCAGGAAAGTGTTATACCCTACACTCTTAACATTGCAAGGGCAGGAAAGTGTTATACCCTACACTCTTAAAATTATGATGATCTTGTGACAATCCAGGAAGAAGGTCATTGTAGATATGATGCTGGGCTTAAGCTCGTGTGTAGTTGACTAGCTCGACCTTAAGGGGCAGGAAAGTCTTCTACCCTACATGATTAAGCTTAAGAAGTATAAGTCTAAGAAGAAGAAAGCTTAATGTCGGTTGGAAAGACTGGGCGTTAGGTGCGCCGCGTAAGACAAGACACCGGTTGTTAGGCACTGTGAGCTCAACATTTTGTGGCAAGAAATCCTTCATAAGCAACTCTTTTCTTTGTATACGCTATCTTAGATCCGGTGGAAGAAGTGCCAGTTGACGTCATTGCATTGGGCTTCCCGAGCCAAGGGATAGATCATAGAGAGGAGGACGTTTCCAAGCTTTTGAATTTAAAGGGGCGGTTGTTAACTGGCGGTCCTATATCCTAGGTTAGGGGGCAAAAGACTAGTGGCCGTTGCCAGGGGCGAAAGGGCTAGAAGAAGATGTAGGGGCGTTGTTACGGCGTTAGGGAGAGGTGCGCGTTGGCCTTTCAAACTGAATGTGAAAGGTTCCGTTTTCTCTTGTATTCTTTAAACGCATAGGAAGTTGATCGACCAATAGGTGCCTTGTGGCCTGAGCGAGAGGTTGTTTACGCGGACGGGACTTGACTAAAAGGAAAGGGCATTTCAACTGGCAAGGGAAAGGTATGTTGGCTCGACTTCAGTATGAAGGATAGGGGGCTCAACTGCCAAGGAGAGGTCTGTTGGACCAGATCCCTTCTGTATAGGCCTAGGTCGTTAGGGCGGGTCGATGCTTGACTTCGGTAGATAGGACACTGACAGTGGTGGTTTGAAGCCGTAGCTTTCACTGAGAAAGAATTACATAAGAGAAGATCTTCTAAATTCTATTAAGAATTCAGTGTGTTCTAAGAGAGAACTACCTCTTATAAAGTGAGTAAACAGCCTCAAAGGAGAGCCGATCTCAGAACCAAAAAGAACTAATCTTTCTTTTTTCTTCGAGATTGGGTTGGTCTTCAGTGTACTAGATGGTCAAATAGAGTCCTACTTTCTATGCGGTGCATACCTGAACAATGAGCAAAGGAAAGAAAACTTGAAAAAAAACCATATCCAAGCGTTAGTCGCAGCAGACAACTGAGCATTGGGGTTCCCAAGGGGCGGTAGTTAGGGGAAGATCTCCGGGGCGTAGGGTCCGCAACCCATTCACTAGTTAGAGATCAGCCAGTGCCAGTGGAAGCATTGGAAGCAGAGGAAGACATGGGAGTTGACTTACAGAAGAGGTACGCGCCATAAGAATAGGGAGCGGGCAGATCCGGTAGAACAAGTTCCAGTGGAAGCAGATGCCAAAGGTAAGATAAGATAATATAAGATACAGACATGACATGTGCCTAGGTGCGCTGTTAGTAAACATCCTAACTATAGAGTCTGTAAACTACCTTTCTTAGATGAGTCTCACTTAATTGGTTGAAACGTTACATCCTTTAAGGAAAGCAAGGGCCGAATCGGCATTGGTCATGTCTTTAGTGCAACGATCCTTATAAGTGGCATGGAATCCATATTTAGCAAAGTCTTCGGTTATGCAATTCTTGGATTCATGAAAACACAATAAACTTATTACTGGCTTAAGCGTTCGGGGGTCTTATTCCCCATTGGATTGTGTATTGAATAGGTTGGTCTCTCTTATATACGATATAAGGCCCCTTTCCCTTTAATATGATCCGAGTGGGACTCGTTAGTCGGGGAGATCTTCCCAAGGGTAAGTCGCGGTAGTTAAGTCCAATTCAATTCCAATGGAATGGGCCGGGCAGGAATGGAGCGGGTAGGAGGGGATCTCCCTGGGTACGAAGTCGCCAATGGTCCAGATGATCCTGCGCTTAGGTGCGTATGATTATGGGTATGATGCATAACCCGAAGTGGGAATTGACCTCTCCTACACTTGACTTTGCTTCGCTTGAGTTACGGAAAGTTCATTTTCGTTTAGTTTCGTTTACTACGATCTCGTTTCACACCTCGTGGAGCTTACATGGCTCCTCGCCTATACTACTATACTATAACTATCGAAGTTCTGTTCGCGCTTGTTCATCCGAAACTTCGTCGACTTCATTTCAAACTCTTCGAGCGAAAGCAAAGCTTGAACCCCGCGCACCGTGTACGTACGGGATTCCCATCCTGATGAAACATCTTCTCTTGGGCAGAAACTTCTTATACGGGACCACTGAGCTTCGGCCTTTCCTTAAACTTAAAGTACAGGGGGTTGAAACCAATTAAGCTAGACTTAAGATAAGAAAGTCTCAACGCACAACAAAGATTAACAATCCCAACTGAAGCACCAGAAAGTGCTATTGTTGCTGCTCCAGCACCTATAGTTTAGTTAGTTTTTCACCTTCACACAGGATAGAATTATATGCTTCTTTTTCATACCCGAGGTATGTTGTGGAGAAAGGATCATTCTTTGCGCTTTCTTATACATACTTGCGAGGCCTCATCCACAGTTGGAGCTTATCCGGACTTCCTTGACATTTGACCTTTCTCAAACAACCGCGTCATCAGTGGATGGTGCAGTCTCGGCCAGAGCTAGAACACATGGAACCAACCGCTTTCTTATACCCAATTCCCCTTTCTCAACAGATGGGGCATCATCAACGGCTTCGTTTTCATCCACAGCTTCAACTCCTTCTGCGGGGCCCGTCGAAGACTACTCTTCGGCCCTTGCTTTCCCTAAAGTTAAAGGATGTCACGTTTCATCCAATTTACCTAGACTTGAGGTTCGCTCCTGTAACTGAAAAGTTTATTTTCGTTTAGTACTTTCTCGCTTAACCCCCCCGGGTGTGTACACGTCTCGCCTATCGTATATAAGTTCTGTTCTTAAACCTCGTCCGCTCCTTCCTTTGATTGAGCGATCTTCATCTGACCGCGGGGTCAGTCACCGGGCATAGAGAGTCCTTGAATTTAGAGGTTTACGGTTGACCCCTTCCACGAGCAAAAGATGCTTCTGAAAGTCTTTCGTCTGCTGCTTCTTCATTTACGGGATAGGATCTCCGGCACCGTTTGATTCCAAGTCGACTAGTAGAGGGAAGAAAGCTTGCGCACTTGGATTTAGAACGTCGTCTCGACGCGGGCGCACCTGGCGATTACCGCGCGTTAAGCACCGAATTCACCTCTCCAAAGCTGCTTCATCAACGACTTCTGATTCTGAGACTGACGGAATCGTACGGAATCGAGGGCCTGTACCCTTATGTTACCTTTTGGTATGGTAATTCCAATGCTTGTCAGCCTTAAGCCGCGCATTCATACCAACCACCCATAGATGTTTCCCCTAGATCTGCCCTAAGATTGCATAACAAAAGACTTCCTTTTCTAAAGAAGGATTTCTTGCCGCAGAAACGATCAGTGCATTAAACACTAATCCAATAACGACCGCAACTCCAGCCAGAGCAATGGTTGCAGTTCCTACACCCTTTAGTTTTGCACCTTCTTACTGGGGAATAAGCATCAGCTAACTCTGCACCAGCAAGACAAGAGTTCTAAGTCCCGTGGTTAGAGCATGGCTTGTAACCCGTATCCACGGCTGGCCGACTAAGAGAATGAAGTATGCAATGACTCGACCTAAGATAATTAGGAAGAGAAGCCGATAAGGCCCCAACCAAAGCAAAGAGGACATCCACCGACTGAACTTCGTTTGCCCTCATAGAGTGTCCTTTCCGTGGAATTAAAATTCAATTAAAATCTTGTATTTCCCCGTAATTCTCATCCCCTGCGCGCAGACTAGCCGCGGAGCTTGGCTACGGTTTACCGATCGGATCTCTGCCTTTTTGATTTTGAATTGAATTATGCTTCCCGTAATCAGAATCATAAGACCCTGCGGTTCTCTCCCTTAAACTTAAAGGTAAAGGGTGATCTTTTCATGTCTGATGTTCTGGAACCTGTTCATCTCTGTTGGCGGCTCTTGCGTACCTTGCGTTAGACGGACTTCTGTCCTTAATTCAAGGATTTGGCCCGAACTGTTCGGCAGATTCCCAAGCGTTAAGCAGCGAATTCACCTTTTTTGTAAGAAATGAACCTTTAAATTCAGATGAAAAGCTTCGCATAGATACAGACTCTATATCTATGTTTACGAACTTGCTTCTCTTACTATATTATATTTTCAGAAAAAAGGAACTTCCTTCTCTTACTATATTACATTATTATATTACATTATTATTATATTACATTTAGTGCGCTGAAAGAAGGCCCCTTACTCTTTCTCTTTCGGCCGTTGTGCAAGATTAGACCGTCAAAGAAGACGGATTCCCGATCCCTATTGAAAGTGCAAAAGCAATGGTAGCTACTCTGGCCCCTCTCGGTTCGCCCTATTATGTAGGATTTGGCACGAACTGTTCGGCAGATTAGCGCGCCTTACGAATCCGTTCGCCACTTATCGATTCTCTTTTGAATTAAGATGAGAATATCATAGTCTATAGACTACCGCTTTAGACCAACCAAAACTACCTCTCCCATTGGAATTGGACTACTTCCCCTTGGCTTGAGAAGATCGCTCTAATCCATAAGCGCACGTCTTCCGCTCAGTGAACTACCTTTGCAGGAGATCTTACACTCTCCTCTCACTAGAGAGTCTGTAAACTGACTTTTCTCCTATTCTGAACTTTGCTACTGGCCTATTCTTCACTTTGCTGTTGTTTCTTTTTCTTCAAAGCCCCAATTAGTTCTTTCTTGCCACTTTTCTTACATTTTGAATTTGAATTCAAGTTGGCGGAATGCGCATTAAAGAAGGTTTCAACCAATTAAACTGGATGCCCTTTAAGAAAGTCTTTAATTGACAGAACAGGCACGCATAGTTCATGCTACTTTCCAACCTAAAAAGTCACTTGCTTCTCTTACTATATTATATTACATTTGACTTAGTTCGATTTGTACCTGTGTTTTCACATTGAAAAAAAGTAGTCCGGCTATAGAGTCAAAACAAAGGAACTTAGTTTTCAGTAATAGAAGATAGCGTAGCCGAACAATTCCTTTGCTAAAGAGGGATTCCTTGCCACAGAAAGGATCAGTGAACTAAATACATTTCCAGCAAAAGCTAAAGCGATTGTTGAAGCTCCAGCATAGTTCCTCTTTGTTTAGTTTGTTTTTCACCTTCTATAAGAGAATTCTAAGCTTCTTTCTCTTCTTATCTTATATATATCATGTCGTAAACATGAGACTAAACTACCTATTGGTACGCGTACCTATAAGTCCGATCTTTGCTACCGGCAGCTAACCAATGGTTTCTCTTCCACTGGCGCATGTGACACCGGATCAGCCCCTCCCTCAAGCTCAGGCAAACGCCTAAAGGAAACTCCCTATAAGTCCGATCTTTCGGCAGCCCCTAAACGCCCTACGCTCAGGTAAAACGCCGGGAGTAGACAACCAAAACGACCTCTTCTAAAGCCCCTCATCCCTCATCTATGGGAATTATGCCAAAGCTGTGACTCGACCAATACCAATGGGAGAGGGAGTTTTCCAACCCGAAAAAGAAGTTGTTTTCGGTATGCGCTGCGACTTCCACCTTAAGCTTGGATACGGTTTACAAGCCAGAAGTGTCATTTTCAGGTATGCTTAGTATAGAAATACGCACTCTCCGCACCTTTCGCATACACAGAAGACCCACCCAATCTCGCGCAGATTGTCAAAAACTGGTTTTCAAAGTTCCGGAATGCGCAGCCTAGTAACTAGTGTCGGCTAGCTGCGCCTTTTGGTAACTCTCTTCTCTATTATATATTAGATAGATTCAACCCGGGCAATGTGCTTCTAACTTAGGAGAGTCAGTTTTCAAATTCTCATTTTGATGCTGGCTATACGAAAAAGCCATGCTCACGATTTTAAGGAGGATACTTTGTTTTCAAATTCTCATTTTGATGCTCGCCTAGTAGCAAAACCTATAAACTTCCTTGTCTCTCATAGAGTTCTTTTTCAAATTGCATTTTTGATGCTCCGCTATCGGCAAAACAAAGCAAATGACTTTTAAGGAGGAGAGTCAGTTTTCAAATTCAAAAAGTTATTCACGTATATGGGCGAATTCTATCAACCCTATTTTATAGTATGAATTCGTTTTTCGAATTGAAAAAAGTAAGACTCCCCTACCGGCAAAACAAAGCAAAGTTCTTTTCTCTCATAGAGGCTGTTCGAAAAAAGAAAAATTGATGCTCCCCTACCGGCAAAACAAAGCAAGCTCGATTTCTCTCCTAGCGGCTGTTTTAAAATTCAAAAAAGTAAGATGAATATACCGTAGAATTCTATCAACCTCGCTTTCAGTAATAGAATCTCTTTTCTTTTTGAAAAAAGTAGTCCACCTATACTGGCAAAACAAAGCATTTTGTCCTTTCTCTCCTAACTCAGTGTCGTAAACGAATTCAAGAATCTCATCTTTTTTCTTCAAATTCAAGAAAATTAAATGTAATAAGAGAAGTCGTTCCTTTTTCGATATCTGAGTTCTAAGTTGACTGGATGCCACCGATCTCGTAGAGATTAGGCAAGGCCTGAGTTCTTGCCCCATGAGGGTGTTCTCGTTTGGGTCGTCGAAGGTCAGAACTGAACTTAGAATGGAGAAAAGGGAGCTTCTTCTTGTACCCACTTCTTCCTTATGCTGCGAAGCATAATTTTTGGGGAGAACGCGTAGGTGGCGAGCCAGAGCTGATTGGGGCTTTGAAGAAAAAGAAACAACAGCAAAGTGAAGAATAGGAGAGGTGCACACCTAAGTCCACAAGCGGTCACAGGAAAGGCTGATAGTGATATAGTTCCTACGGATCTGAATTCAATTTAAACTTGATAAGTGGCGAACGGATTCGGATTGGGGCTTTGAAGAAAAAGAAACAACAGCAAAGTGAAGAATAGGAGAAAAGGCAGCGAAGCTGGCTCGAACGCTAGTGAGAGGTACTGTTTACAGACTCGCCAAGCTACTAGTAAGGAGAGGGTAAGATCGACTGCAAAGGTAGTTCACTGAGCGGATGTCATGGGTGGGCGATCTTCTTATCTTAAAGGTCCGGTCGTTATGGTTGGTCAATCCGGCGTTTAGCTGCCTTGGTCGCTAGGTCGAAGGTGCCTTGTCCGATAGGTCGTTTGGGGAAGACTTTGCCGATAGGTCAGTGCGCAGGGAATTCATATTGAAGACATGTCGTGGGACTGACAGAAGAGGTGCGCCGTGTAAGGCGAGAGTTCGGTGCTTTAGGTCGATAGGGAGTTTCCTGGGTTCGATGTGTAGGTTCTAAGCTTTGAGTTCGATAGGCGATAAGCGGTGAGCTTGGCATAGACTAAGAAACATATTATCATATAATAATATGAGAGATGTGAACTAACTAAGAAGATAAAGAAGCTTATCATTCTCCCCCTTCTATGTGTGAAGGAGCTAAAGTCATACTCATAGGTGCAGGAACAGCTACCATTGCACTAGCAGGTGCAGCAATCGGTATTGGGAATCTTTTCTCTTCTTTGAGACATTCTGTTGCCAGAAATGCGTCTTTAGCGAAGCAAGCCTTTTTTATGCAATCTAATGGACCGGCTAGGAATGGAACCTGCGGCCAATCGCCGATCCTACATACAACAAGGCGGGAAAGCCTATCCAAGCGAGAAGTATAAGTCGCTAAGCATACCAGAACAATTAGAACAATTCAAATACCGGAGCAATGAGACTGATTTTTCGGGTTGGTAAACGAAAGTACTAGTCGACTAAACTAACGGGGCTCCCGAAGAGGGTTCCCAAGCTTTAGAATTAAAAGGGCAAGCGAATGTGCGTCCAATTCCGAATAAATGGCCTAGGTCGAGAGGTCCTTACTTTCAGAACGATATCCTATATTAAATTCTATATTAAATTAATGGGCGGGAGGTTAGCCGCGGATTCTTCTTATTCTTACGCATAACATAAGCCCGAAGCTTAGTCTTCAACCGGTACACTAAGTGGCGATCTCCCTCGGATTGGGGCTTTGAATAAAAGAAACAACAGCAAGGTGAATAATAGGAGTGCGGGGTTCGAAGCTGGCTCGTAGTTTAGTACGAGGTTCCAGAGGATCCGCCCGATTCAAAGGGGTTGAAGAGGGTGCCCCAACTGTTGAAGCTGAAGAAGAAGAAGAAGCCGTTGCAGCAGTTGAAGGCGAAGAAAGAGTTCTAATTAATTTAGAAATGCATTCATCGGATGGACGCTTTGGCATTGCGCAGGAAGGACGCAAACAGGGGCTAAAGGCCATGGGCAGATCTCGTCTGTGTTCCCCATTGGGAGGGCAAATCTTATCCAAGCGAAAGAATTCTGGTTGTCAAAGTTCCACAAGCGAAAGACAAGACTGGAGTTCTTAGTCCCACGGTTCCTCTCAAAAAAGGAGACCAAGCTGCAGGTCAGACGAAAGACAAGCCTTAGTCGCAGCAGACAGAGCCAGCCTGTGGAAGTCGCGTTAACTACAAGGTGCGCAGGGAATGATTCTTACGGTTCAGTTTAGTTAGCTCTTAGTTAAGTTAGAAGCGAAGCCTTGAAAACTGAACAAAGCTGCCAAAGCAAGTTCCTATTGGTAATAGATAAGCAGAACTCATTCTCTTATTACTTATTAGAATATAATATAATAAGAGATGTGACTCAACCCTTATATTATAATAGAAGAGAACAACAGATGATGTTTTTCTTCAAATGTAATATAATAAGAGAAGAAAGGTCCACTTTAGGTTAGAAAGTGCCCGGTTCACAGAGGCTTAAAGCCGATCTCAATTGAGCTCAATGAAAGTTCTTTTTCTCTTTTTGTCGAGATTGGGTGGGTCTGCCAGAGTATGCAGGCGAGAAGACAAGACTGAAGTTATGAGTCCCGTGGATGGAGATCCGATCGGTAAAGCGTATCCAAGCGAAAGACAAGCTGCCAATCGTACTCAAAGAAAAGACTTTCCGTAACTCAGTTACAGGACCGAAAGAGCAAAATCTTACAGAAGATAATGATCATTGGGTGCTTAAGGCGCGGTAATCTACCGAACAGTTCGGGCCCAATCCAATCCCATAGGTCTAAGTCGTTAGAGATCCTCCAGTGCCAGTTGAAGTGGAAGTAGATGCTTAGGGGCGATCATACCAAGCCTTTGGAAAGCCGCGGTAGTTAGGGTAAGATCTCCGGGGCGTAGGGTCCGCAGGGGATTCTAATTCTAATTATGGGGAAGCCCTTACACTAGTTATAGTCAGTCAACTACCATGTGTCGAGCTAAGGCGTTAAGGATAGGAAGTTGACTCACTCGAGCGAAGAAAGAGGGCGAAAGGCAGGGAGTGTAAGAGCATGTTCCGGTTACACAGAAGCCTAAACATCTAGCAGACTGACCCCGTGGAAGAGACCGTTCCTAGGGAAGTCTAAGTCTAAGAAGAAGAAAGCTTAATGTCGGTTGGAAAGACTTCCCGTGATGAATTGAGGCTGTGGATGAAAATGAAGCCGTTGCCTAGGTTAGCAGGGAATGATTCTTACGCGTTAGGTCGATAAGACTCAGTTCTTAGGCCGGATCTGGGGAAAGATCTATTTAAGGGTGATGGAGACGAAAAAGATCGATTGGGCTCCTGCTGAAGACAAAGCATTTGATGTTTTTGATCGAGGTAGTAGATCCTAATGCAGCAGCTTTTGCAGATGGTCCTGCTCTTGGTCATTGCATTGAGACTATCAAGGATATAGTATGCACTGCCATCTTCCCGGTGTAGTAGGCAGGGCGATAGAGAAGACAGTTACGAGAAGGCAGATCGGGTTGAACATCACAGATTTGAAAAGACTGGGCGTGAACTCGCCCATAAGCCATAGATCTCATAAAAAGGGATTCTTCTTTTTCCATACTTCTTTTCTCAAAAGCGAAGGGGAATGATGATTTTCCCATACCAGAGAAAAGGAAGACTGATTTCCCATAAAAGGCTGGTACACATAGAAAAGGAGTGGTAATGTACCGTCAAAGTAAGCATTCTTATTTAAGTTAGAGAATTAACGGTCTAGTATGATAGATCAGGTGGAATTGCAAGTGGATAGACTCACATATGCATAAGAATCAGAGTTGAGCACTAGTCTCACATTAGATTAGGTAGTTAGGAAGTTAGATAGACCTATTGTCTCTATAGTTTGGCCCTGGATGTTCTTATACTCTTTTTGGATCTTTATCCGTCGTAAGAGATAATATGACACTTTCCCTTCTTAAGTTTAAGAGTTATGGACAGCTCTTCAATCTTGCTTGCATTGTCCATAAACAAAATATACAAGGCTAGTATAGGGATCGGCTCTTTACAGACTGAGCTTATGTTATAGCCGTAACAAGTCTTGTCTTTCAGCGAGAATGCATTAGATAGGCTTTTAACAGCTTAGAAAGAGAGCTCAGGTCATATTTGGGGGCGAGGATGTAAACAGACTCTATAGCCGGGTATAGGGCAAAGCGCTTGAGCACAGGACTTTCCGTTGACTGACCTTATCATATATCACCTTATCATAGTGATCGTAGTGGTGTGATAAGCGCGAAGGAAGATTCCAGTACAAGTTTACGGGCTCGTTAGCTAGGTACGCAGTTAGTAGACCTAAGCGCCTTGATTAAGTCAGTAGCGCGCCTAAGCATTTGCCAATTCGTTTGTGAACTATTGATGGTCTTTCTTCTAATTCCAAGAAGTTCTATACTTAAGCATAGTGAAAGAACTGCTATAATAACTCTCTTTTTCATCAAAGTTCAAACTTGTTAGAGATCGTCTCATTACTTAGGACACTGAATCCTAATCAGTAAAAGCCTAATCAGTCTTTTCATGACAGAGGTTAGCAAGGGATTATTCTTATAATAGGTGAGATTAAGAAAGATCTATTCGATTTCAGGATTCACAAAGAAGTCCTGGGGCTTCAACCATCGCTTTACTTGTCCTTAAGTAGGGATTGAAAATACGCCATCTTCTTTTGTCTGTGGCAAGAAATCCATATTTAGGAAAGCAGCCTATGCTATGGATCTGAACGGCTCAGTTAAGACGGCTTGTCGCAGCAATCGATATTGGAAATGTCTTTTACACTCTGTTGCCAAGAATCGCTCTTTAGCTATGCCATTCTTAGGTAAGATCCTGCGGATTCCTATCCGGCTAAGGGTCAGTCCCGTATTGAGCCTGTAGTTCGATAAGCCTCTTTTACAACAATAGATTACTCGCCCCAATTTCAACAATTGAAAGTCAAAAGATGGATGTGGGATCACAGGAGAGAGCAATAGCTTTATCTTGGCGGAGTCAGAAAGTTATAGCCTTCCTTGGCTTATAGGCTTAATAGCCCTATATAATTCTTATTTAGCCCTGCCTTCTTAAAAGGGCTAGGGATCTCCTTACCTGCCCCTTACAATAGATGACTATTACGTACTCTAAAAAGATAAGAGGTGCTGCATGTTCGATGTTCGAAAGGGAGATGTGACTTCTCCATGCCGTTGTTTAGGTACGTACCTTGTCCTAGTTAGCTATAAGTAAGAGTCAGTTAAAAACTGAGGTGTGGAACCGCGGATAATGCTTAATTAATGGCTAATATTTAGCCCTATGTATGATTTATGGAGTGAGTACTTTGCTGTAGTTGTTGAATACTTGGCCTTGGTTCGATAGGCTAGACTAGGGCTTGAGGTTAGCCCGTAAGCCAGTTACAACAGAATCTTTAAAATGTCTATAACAAGACAGGGGCATACAAAACTCCCAGTGAAAGATCAGACTTTACAGCAAAAGTCTAGGCTCTTCAATCTAGGATTGTTAAAAGAAAAGTCTAGGGATCTTAGGGCAGATTCCTTAATATGGGAAATTCGTATGTTACCACTTGCTTGTCGTATCCTATGTTTATGCTGGAGGTTTTCCCCTTATGCTTATGATCCTGCTTTTGTTTCGGAATTGGTCCTTGCTTTTTCTTTAGCTTTCTTAGTAAAGAGTGCTGGTTGTTTCAGCATCTTATGTTGGGCTTCCTGCATCTTATCTTGCCCTTCCCTCTTTGGTTGATAAGAGATCTGCGGTTCCTGCATCTTTGCTTGTTCTATCATTTGCATTTTATCTTGCCCATGGGACTTTGGAAGATAAGGGGCTTCTATCAGCCGAACGAATGTCGTCGAGAAAGGAGTCGCTTTCTTGCCGGTAAGGTTTAATATTAAATAAAGGTAAAAGACGTTACACCGTAAAGACCCTCTCCTTGAGAGTCGAGACACTGCGGCACCTCTTATATTGTATTAGTCGACTAGCCCTTACCACTTCTACTTATTCTACTTAACGCTTGGCTTTACCGATCGGAAATCTCACCCCCCCCTGGTCGAGTACCACAAGGTAGTTTACTGACTCGACTGTAAAGGAGAGGATCAGCCAAAGCCACTGCAGAAAAAGGAATTTCTGGGGAAGCCCCGCCAAAAATGTAGGTTGATTTGATTCGCTTGGAAAGACAGCCCATGATGCATTTCTGCTGCGGATGAAAATGAAGCCGTGTATAAGCCCATGAATTCAGCCCCGTAACGTAAAGTCAAGAATGTAGGTTGGCACAGATATCATCCACCTAGGATTAGGGTACCGAATTCAAAGGTTCATTCCATGCGTAACGCGTGGAATTCAGAATCAGAAGGATCGGCCAAAGCCGTATAGCCCCCACTCTCGAAGTTTATGATGGAGAATCCATTACTAAGAATATAAGAGTATATAATTCGCATCGGAAGATCGGACATTAAAAGATGCGTAAACGCCATCTACAAGTAGAAAAAAGAAGATAACCAGTCTCCAGGAATAACCTGAGCTCTGTAAAACAGCGGTTTAAAGCGGCTATAAGCCATTCTCATACGAATTATAGGTTTTACCGATAGGAGCATCGTAAAAAATGCAATTATCAAGGTCGATCTAGTACTGAAATCGAGCTTGCATGCTTTTTTGCGCCTAGCCGACATAAGATAAGCAGAACTCACTTACTATTCTAATATAATAGCTGGTCCACAGAAGGTAGCGAAGCTGACTCGAGCTAGGGCGAGAGGGAGTTTACTCGACCCCTAATCTTAAGGAGAGTGGGCCGATCCATCTAAGTCAACTACAATTTAATTAGACTTTACTTTCTCTTTTTCACGAGATTTGGTTGATCAAAGAAAGTACTAGAAAGGTGCAAAGCATACCGGAACAATTTTGGAAAAGTTCCACAAGCGAAAGACACCAGTTGTTAGGACCCTTATCTTAGATTCTGTTAATCTATGTTTGAAGGTGCAAAACTAACTAAACTCAGAGGTGCAGGAGCTTCAACAATTGAAATTTCACTTTATGGTGGTATTCAATCCCAGCTAAGTCAGAGATGTGGTCATAAGTAGTAGGGTCTCAGTAGAAGAACATTTGGCTTAACGGAGTTGACTTAGTAGTCAAAGAATGTCTTTTCCGCAGGTATCTACCTTCGGCTTGATTCTAATATATTAAAGTCTTATAGATAGCAATGAGGCTATATACGAGGTCCTGGGGTTTGGACCTTTCCTTGGGTCGATGCTGACGTTCGAAGCTATAGGTCTCACCTAGATAGAATTCGAAAGATTCAATCAATCCTCCGGATCTGATGAGAATCGACGGATCCGCCTCAGTTGACCTAAGATAAAGAATTCAAATACAATAGAAGTTCACACTTTCAAGACGAATCTAAGCGCTCTCCATCTTGGAGTTTTCAATCCTTAATTCTCTTCAGTCTCCGGAACCGTATTTGTTCACATACGCCTTTCGCACACACCCTTGAATTCAATTCTAATTATGCTTCAAAGACTAAGAGCGCGCTCTAGCCAACAGCTATGGTTTCTTCTCCTGCCCTTTAATTTAAAGAATGAAAGGCTCCAGCCCTTTCGAATGAAACCCGGCTCCTTTCGCTAACGCTCGAGTGAGCTGCGCTACCTTTAAATCATGGTATTCTCCCGTACTCGAAAGAAGAAGACTACTAGGAAGTAGACATGGTGATACGAAAGATGGTGATAACGGATCTCCCTGGGTACGAATTGAACCAATAAATTCGCAAATGGTTCGGCAGTAGACTGAGTCTATTGAAATGAAACTTAATATAATATAGAAGATGAAGTTCATATCTAGAAGCATCAAATTCTATTAATTTAATGTTTGAATGTGAAAGTCAACTAGTAGGTCCTGGAGCAGCAACCATCGCTTTTGCAGAAGCTTGCGTTGGTATTGGTCTTTAGTTCTCTGGTTCATTCTTATCTTATATGGCGTATAGGTTAATTGGTTGAAACAAGGATCTTTACAGACGCGAAAGGTACGAATCGACATAAGGTCTGAAAGAAGTCGAGTGTTAACGAGAGGAGAGGTATGACTCGACCATTAGGTACGCAGTGGGGAGAGGTTATATAAGAGTGGCAGCTCTTCTTCATATTGTAAAGGATGTAACCCAATTCCAATTAAGCGAGAGCTAGACTGAATCTAAGAAAGGACACCTGCACTTCCTTTACTTATGGCTCACCTCTTTAATCTGTGCACCCGGTCTACCAAAGACTGGGATTTCGCCACTGCCTTTTCGCTCGGTCTTTCATACAGAGAGATTCCCCTCCCAATTGGATTGGACTACCACTGTCACTTGTTGAACCCGATCTGCCCTATATACCTCTGCACACCTAAAGCCCGGATCTACCGCCTATTAATAAGAAGCTAAACTCTTAGCTTCGAACTAGAGGGCTTTAAGCGCCTATACTCTTTGGCCAAGACCTAAGAACTAATCCTTAATTTAGCATTAAGAGAGTCAACAAAACTACCTTTACACTGATTTTAATCTTTTTCAGGGTTGGAAGAAAGGCGTTGGGGAGAGGGAGTTCACTGACTTGAGTGAAAGGAGTTTAGGATGGATGGTCTGGGCTTCCGGAGCGAAAGACAACCACTGTTTTAGTGGTTTCTTAGTTGTAGGTTTCTCTAGGCGGTAGCAGCAGCGGTTGGAGAAGAGGTGCGCAGTGGAAGTCATTGGCGGGAGGTCAGTGCGCAGGGGATTAAGATTCTGATTGAAGACATGTCATGGGGGATCTTCCCAAGGGCGGCAGTTCAGTGGAACTTTGTCGATAGGTATCCATGAAAGTCTCAACGCGCTAAAGACATTCCCATTCCCAATGCCGATTGAAGCTCCAGGACCTAGAGGTTGAGTTCCGTTTTCACCTTCTATATCTAGAATAGAATGATAAGCTTCTTTTTCATACCCGACACCAGGAGAAGCCGCTTTTAACAGGCGAAGCCGAGCTAGTGCGAACTAATTGTGTGAACACTGTGGCAAGAATTCAATCAATGGCGAAGCAATTGTTTGGATGATCAACTCTCTATAATAATATAGAGAGAGAGCACTTAGAATTCTCTATTTTAAAAGTCTCTCAATAGGCAGAATCTATGTTTGAAGGAGCTAAAGTCATAGGGGCTGGGAAGGCTACTATTGCACTGGCTGGTGCACCGGTTGGTATTGGAAACGCGTGTTCTTCCCCGAGCGTTTCTGTGGCACGAAATCCATCATTAGAAAAGGAATTCGTGGGGTATGCAATCTTAGGTAAGATCCTATCCTGTAGGTCTAAGGCGTAAAGCCTAGCTCGAAGGTCGGGCGAACCTCAATTCTCCATGAATATGCTAGTCGATCCGGAAAGCGGGGATCCGAGGTTCATTTCATTGGGTGCGGGATCAAAGGAACATAATCTACTGAATTAGACCTCTAACTAAGGGCTAAGGGAAAGGTGCCCGGCAGTCCAGGCCATAAGGGCAGATCTGGTCCTGAAGAAGAGGCCCCAACTGTGGATGAACCTTTGTCCGAAGAAGGCTCAAGAGAATTTCTTTCGGCAAGGGAATCCCGTACAGAGCACATAGATAGGGGTGAAAGCTTTGGTTTCGCTCGAAGAGTTTGAAATTCAGTCAACGAAGTTTCGGACGAGGTTTTTGAACAGCAGAACTTCGATAGAATGCAATAGGAGAGCCGTGTCAGCTCCGTACCTAGCTAGGTGTGAAACGAAATCGTACTATGCTATGGGAAGCGAGATCATCGTACTAAACGAAAAGGCACTTTCCGTAAGTCAAGCGAACCGAAAGGTATGGTCAATTCCGCTTCGGTAAACCGCCTATTGCTATTGGTCGCAGTGAAATCACCCTCTCCTATCCAGTCGACACAAGACTGGTCTCTTTCGCTTCGCCCATATGATATGGTGGTCGAGACACACCTCTCCCTATAACAAGAACAAGAATAACCAAACAATTCCCATTGACGGATTCCCGGCTACATCATGTCTCAGTGCATTAAAAACCAATGCCGATTGCTGCTCCTGCAGTGGAATGGTAGAAGGAAATGCACCTCTTTCTTTTGCACCTTCTAACACAATTACCACAAAAGAAGAGAATGATAAGCTTTCCTATATGCTTATGAGTACCACACCATTCTAGTTAGTTGACTAACGCACGCCTCTCCCTAATAATGGTCTAGTCTGTAAACTCAGTCTGCTGGAACCTCGTCTTCTGCCTATGCTTCTACATTCTCTTACCATACGGAAAGTGCATGGACTTGCTTTCGTAGGTTGAAGCCTCGCCTCATTGCTAACTATATAGTGCCACAACATAGCACCTAGCGTCTAGTTATATTAAAGGTAGGGCTTCTCCGTAATCATAAGAAGAATCCCCAGCGCACCTCCTTCGTCTTAGAATTGTTCGGTTGATTCCTTCTAGATTCTAAAGGGTTGCGCACTGATTGAATCAATTTTAACTAGCTATATATATATGCTTTTCCTTGAAATGAAAATGTCACAAGATAATATAATAATGTTAGGGTATCAAACTTTCCTCTCCGCAGTACCTAGCCGAGTTACTTCGTTTAGCGTTGGCCTCTCCCCTTGTTTATATGCGATTCTGTAAACATCCTCTTCCCTGTAATCATAAGAAGAATCCCGCTTAGTAGCTAGGGCCTCCTATGAAAGAGCGCCTTCTGTCCTCCTATTTTTATCCCCCGCGTATCTCTCCCATATCGTAAACAGGTCAACTCCCATGTCAGAACCATAATACTGACCCCTTGACCCTCAACCTTTTCCCTATTGTATTGTATGAGTGAGTCAACTCCCTTTCTCTATTGTATTAGAATGCAAGTTAGACTTTTAGTAGCTAGGCCTATAATAGAATCTTAATCCCCTTGCACCCTTATAGACCAATGCCCCCCAATTAAAAATAAATTAGGCATCTGCTGTAACTGGGACGGGAGGATCTCTATCTAGTAACTGGGGGATCTTCCACAACGCAACACACCATAACACCTAGTTATGTTATAGGGCTTCCCCGTACTCATAATCAGAATCATACCTTTCCCTTGAGTCTTTGCTTTGCGCACCTCCTCTGCCTCTTTTGTTCCGCGGATTAGAGCCACTCCCGCACCCAACGAAGCTTTTCTCAATTAGAATTCAATTCACTAGTCACTGGCGGTTATGCTTGGCCTTTAAATTTCAATTCAAACGGCGGATTACGTGCCACTGCCACTTAAAGTCTCAATGCGCTAAAGAACATTTATTTCCTAGACCTACTGCTGATAAAGCTCAAGCAAGTTCAATGGTTGCTGCCCCTGCGCCTATTATTATATTATGGCTTTTGCTCGGACCTCTCCTTATATTAGTTATTAGTTATAGCGAAACATCCCTTTAAGCTGCAGTCATATGACCTATTCAGTTGCATACATGTTATAGAGTGCCACAACACCTAGTGTATAGTTCTAGTTATAGTTATGTTATAGGGCTTATGCTTTCCCGTAAGAATAATCAGACCTTTCTCCTGCACACCTCCTCAGTCTAATAAGAATTGCTCGGGTGATTCCAATAACTTGCACCAATTGAATCCATTAGAATTCTAGTCACTAACGCGAGAGTCACTTCTAGTAGCTAGGGCCCTAATTCACTAGCTATAGGCTTTGGCGCTGCGTACCTGGCAGGTCTACCACCTATAAGTCATTTGTTAGTGCAAAAGAACCAAGACCAAGAATGGCATACCCAAAGAGCTCCTTTTCCAAAGAGGGCTTTCGCGCCACCTATTCTAACCACGAGTGAATGTGAATCAACTAGCGAAACAAGACACTACCAAGACCTATTACTGCTCCTGCAAGCAGAAAGGAGTAGCTGCCCCAGCACCCAGGTGTGTTTAATTTGAAAAAAGAAATCCCCATCTACGGATAAAACCCTTATCCTCTTATCCCTTTTGCATATCAAAGCGGGTGGAATAAACAAGATTCTCTATCCCTAGCGGTTTTTGAGTAAACTACCTCTTTCTATTCCCTTGTATTTTTATGCGACTAGAACTTTTAGTAGCTAGGTCTATAAGAATCATTCCCTTCTGCCCTAATAAGAAGCATCCCCTGCGCACCTCCTATGACATAAAAGTCAGTTGAGTCTGCTACTATACTACTATACTACATGAATCGTACCCTTTTCAATTCTCAAACGGAAATCTATCTATTAAAGAAACCCAAGTTGTTTGCTTTTGCATATCATATCAATTAGAGAAGAATCTAAGTCCCCTACCCCTTGTCCACTAATACAGGGCCCCTTTCCACTAACCGCTAATAGAAAGCTCCTATCCCCAGTATACGTAGTCTGTAAACAAGCTAAACACCCGGTTAAAGGCAGTATTCTCATAGTATAGATCCCTAGTTACTATTGATAGAGTATACAGAACCAATGAATACACCAAATCAGTTACCCCAAACTCTTCATACCCCAAATTGATTACCCTTTTTCCGATGATTCTTCCAGCTTAACCGTAGAATACACCTTAACCCATTTCATACATAACCCACTATCTGCCCTTTACTTTAATCTCCGGAATCCCTTGGGAATTGGGCACCTCTTATGCCCCTTTAATCCCCGCTTAGTAGCTAGGGCCTCCTATTGAAAGAAAAGCCAGTTCGATGCTTTTTCTATATCATAATACGAAATAATAGAGCCCTACCCCTACCGGTTGAATTAGTGAACCACCTATAATTATAATTATAATTCCCTTGAATCTCCTATTTTCTATGCCCAATGTTGTCGATCCATATTCATTAATCTACATATTCATTAATCTAGGGGCTGCGTACCTCCTTTTATGTATGTCCCTTGAAAGAAAAGGAAGTTTGATGCTTTTGCATACCAAATATGGAGGACTCTTCCGCCCCCCTTCCCTAGTATAAAGCACTGGATATAGTATGCCTAACTCCAATGAGTATGTCTTAACCCGATTCGCATGCCTTAGATGAGTATGCCTTTGATGAGTATGCCTACCCCACTCCATATACCGAGCCACTTCATATGCCAAGCCCGTTTACGGTTACCCCGACGACGATTATGATTCATCTTCTTTGCTTCCTTCAGCTTCTGAACGATCTTTTATTTAAGGGGGTTTAACCCAATGCGCCTATCCCCATGAATACATATGCCCTTTCGAGTATGCCCCTTCCCGGTGAGTATGTCTTAACTCGATTAATATGCCAACCCGGTTCTTTTCCAACGATTCTGCTTGCTTTGAAGCCAATGAATATGCTATGCCAGCTCAAGTCAACGATTATGATTTATCCTGTTTTGTTGTTAGTTAAGCATAGCTTACTTCTGGATGATCGTTTAAACCAACGAATATACCAAGCCGGGTTAACCAAAGGAATATGCCAAACCTGTTTAATGTAAGTAATGTAAGAGCCAATGATTCTTCGCGTCTTTAACCCCATGAATATACCAAGCCGGTTGAAGCTGAAGCCAACGGATATGCCAACCTGGTTCCAGTTGAAGCCGACGGATATGTAAACCCAACTCATACCCCAAAGCAGTTTAAACGAATGATTATGCTTCAGCTTGTTGTTATCCTTCAGGACGAGCTTTTATTTTAAAGGGCTTAATACGCCTTACTTAACCCAATCCTAATGAATATGCCAAAACCCTAGGATCAAAAGGATTCTTCCTTTTCTTTTTGTTAGTTAAGCACAGCGCTTTTTCAGCTTCAGCTTCGGCTTGTGGGCGCTCTTTTTAAAGAGGTTGATAAGCCTGACCTCCTAGTCTAGTTAGGAAGCATGATCTTGTGATAAATATAATAAATATAAAAGGGAGCCCACTTCATCCCATGATACGAAAAGGGAATGCCCATCCCACTCTCACCTTATAGAGTAAATAATAACCAAAATCAACACTAGAAACAACAACCAAACCTCGTCTCTATTGCAAACCATACTTAGTCTACTTAGTCTCTGTTGATATTTCACCACAAGCCTGATCCTACATCTTTTTAAGCTTTTTAAGAGGCTTCGAACTAAGCCCGATCCCAGTCTGGTGAGAAGCCCGATCCACAATAAAATAAAAGGAGAATCCACCTCCACTTCATCCCGTCGAGTAACTAATAAATAAACTCTACACTATAAATACGATGAGACTTTGTCTCTATTGAGATTTCAACGTGAAGCCTTTTCCCGATAAACCCATGATAAATAGAAAGCCCTATCGCTAGCTACTACTGGCCTCTCTCCCCTATGGTATAGGTTGAGTCAGCCCCCTTCCCGATAATAGAATTTTAATCCCTATGTCCATTTAATCCTGGGGACCTCTGTCCTATTGAAAGAGAGGAGAAGTTCTATGTTTTTGCCTATCAAAACAAAAGGGCGTAATATAAGGCCCCTATCCCCTGTATGCTTTTGCGCACCAAATACAGAGGAATCTAAGTCCCCTACTCCCCAATACAAAATACAAAAAGACTGACCACAGCTTCAACTTACCCCAAAACAAAAGAAAAACCACTAACCTACCCCTTGCAGCAAATAGGAGGAAGAACCTCCCAAGACAAAGTGCACCCGTAGCTCACCCAGCTTACCCAAAGACATAAGACTGACCGGCTGCTTCGAAGACTAACCGCTAGCTCATCCTTCTTCCTTCTTTCCCAAAGACTATTGTATTAGAGTGCGAGTGCCACTTCTTTCGGTCCTCAACCTAACGGTTTAGTGAATAAACTACTTCTCCCTATTCTATTGTATTAGAATGCGACTAGTCACAAGGGTCCTATAACTAATGTTAGAGACACTTCTAGTAACTAGGTCCTCTCCTTTCCCTATTATAGTAGCTAGTAACTAGGCAGAAAGTACCTTGAAGGCTTGCTATTATAGTAATACTAGTAGCTAGGCGCAGTGATATCGCCCTTTCAGTCGAGCTACTTCTAGACTAATAGCTAGGGCCTCTTCCGACTTAGAATTCTTTTCTTATGCGAGCCAGCGTGAAAGCACCTTCGTACCCTTTTCTTGTCTTGTCTTGTCTTGGCCAAGAAAGCAGCTGCTCATGATGTCCCACGATTGAGCACTTCAAAGTTAATTCATCAATTGGTTGTGAGGGATAGAAGGCCTGCCTCTGCTTTTAGGTGGATATTCGTCTTGTCCTTGAGTTTAGAGTTTCCACGATCAAATTCATCAACTTAACGCTTGGATAAGGTTTCCCGAGAGGAGATCCTAGGATCACAGACGATATCTGCCCATGGCCTTTCGGCCCTGTTTGCGTCCTTCCTTCTCAATGCCCGGGCATCCATCCAATGCAGTAGATTCTATTAAGTAAGCGAGTACTCTTTTTCCGAATCAACTTCTGGACGGGTTCGAGAGTTCGACCGAGACTGATCTATTATGAGAGTAAGTCAAGGCCGGATCGACTAAATGTCCGAAGATCCTACTATACCAAACCAAGTGAGTGAGACTTTTCTATGACGTTGTAGGCCTCTTTCTCAGTCATGAAATGCGAGACTATAAGGAACGGAAAGCGGACCTCTTACCCAGACCCCGCTTTTAGGCCAGATGATAAAATCTTTATTTTACACACAGCTTTTTCAAGAATTAGTAGATTCCGTATCTGCAGTTGTAGCAGGTACTTTTTATGATCTTCCGGTCTCAGGTTCTCCTAGAGACGGAACTTCATTCTCTTTTTCAGTCTAAAGTTGCCGATTATAGCCAGTGGAAGGGGATGTGACGCAGGCTCGACCTAAAGGGAGAGGATGATCTCGTTCCATCCAGATCATCATTCTGGTCAACATATAAAGACTTCCGGCTCGGTGCAGCCTGCCCTGCTATCATGCGCCTGATGCTCAGAGATGCCATGCTCCGGCTCCGTAACAATGGCTTCATCATCCTAGCCCTCGCTATGAAGGTGAAGTACGCCGAGCTTGTGACTCTTAACAATACAATATGACGGTCTTCGCCGTTGACGACCTTTCGATCTTCTCCGGTTCTCACTCTTATATCATATCAGCAACGTCAGGTTCCACATTGTGCCGAACCATTTCTTGTCGATCGCCGAGAAAGCCAATGAAGAATGAAGTTGGCAGATAGGACGATGCCGGGCTTTACACACCCCTGTCCGTGGGAAAATGGGGACAGAGCGGGAAAATTCTCTCCGGATTTAGATCCATATTTAGGGAACGGTTGAACTCATTATGTCATGCTATCCTGGCTAACGCAGGCGCATAAGCTGAATTAAAATTCTCAGGTTCGGATTACCGAGGTAACTCTTTTTTTTTTATTAATAAGAGTGGTGGCTAAGCCGAGAAGAAGCTCTTGGAAGAAGTCTGGGGTTACAGTCGGGTTATCAGTCAACAACTGGCTTAGTGCCTTCTAGACTCATTAAGGGATTACGGCATAAAAGCGGGGTTTCCAACTGCCTGAGGTTGGGGTGGGCCAGCTCGACCGAAGAGACGAAAGGGAACAGATCAGGCCTAGCCTAGCGCTTAAGTCAGAGTCGTGGAGACTTCTCACTCAACCCAAACCTTATTCTTCGGAATGGCAAAGAGCAGAAAGGGGGGCTTTTAGGCCTTAGGCATGAGAAAGAAAAAGAAGGGCATCGTTCTCGGCTGCCCAGACATTTGAGTCGGCGCTCTCCTCAACCGTTAGAGCTAGATATTTTATCCTTCCGAAGGCATTAACTCAAACGAGATAATTTAAAGACCCCCATGATAACTTGATCACACAAGGCCAATCAGAAAGGGCTTTCTTTCAAATTAACAGGAGATCCTGTGTACGGTGGCTAGTGTAGTTAACAGCTAGGCCCAACACACAAGAAAATGAAATGCCGTATGTGACTGGTGAACCTACCAGACGTAAGGTTAACCTCTTTTTCGCCATACCATAAGGGTTTGCAATCCAGGTGCGCCAACCCCGTGCGCCATCGGGATCAGATCGAGATCGAGGTTCGAAATCCAAGTGCGCAAGCCAGGTCGTGGTCATCGCGCAAGCGAGGTTTCTCGTACTGAAACGCATTCTGCCCATAAGTCACGTTCTTAAACCACATTTTAGGTTTTATATTTATATACTGGCCCCCCCTACATCCCCCCGAGGGGACTATTCCTGCGCTCCTTGTTCGCGTTAACACACATCCCAGTCCACACATCCAGGTGGCAACACGCTTGGTCGGTTAACAAAGGTTTGTGCTGCTTTCCTTGCCGCTTTCGTTCTTTTAGGGCTTCGAAACCAGTGTGATTAGGTTCCTTGGTGTGGAGAGATCTCTTCCATAAAACAGAGAGCTCGTAGGCCTTATTCTTTAGATCAAAGGGCGACGTAATTCTCCATTCATTCGAAGTAGTATTCTAATATAGAACAGAAAAATGCTGGGCCGACTACGTAGACTACATGCGCATCTAGTGCAGGGGCTTGGAAGTAAGCTACCTTGACCATCTTCCGAAGTTCTAAATAATCTACTGATCAAAGGCTGTAGAGCGGACTGCTCTACATTCAGTCACGCCACAGTGATCCCGAAGTGATCTTCTTCTAGTTGCGGGACGAAATCTGGCAGCCAATTGTTGGCTCTGAATAAGCAGCCCAGCAATAAGCTCAATTCTTCCATAACATAAGGGGGCGAGGTTGCGCGCGAGCCAAGTGACGTAAGTGCACAAGAGTACTTCGCGCTACAACCATCTCTTTTTATAGGTCCTAGGGACCGATGCCTGCTGCTTCAACTGAGAGAAAAGAATCATAGATATGCCGGTCATTAGAAGGAAAAGCCGCCATAAAAAGATTCCTCGTGTATCATCTGTAGCAAAACTATTAACGGGAGCTAGCAATCCGGTCCGTAATGAAAAGGTTCCTAAGACACAACATAGAAAACTCACAATATTAAGAATATAAGTCCAAGAATGAAGAAAAGGTAAAATGGCTGAATGAATATGAGTTGTGGCTAATACCCGAGGCATAAAAGAAGCATTTTCTACGGGATCCCGAAACCACCAGCCACCCCTGACCTAATTCATGATGAGCCCACCAACTTCCTGGCAAGATGCCTACGGTTAAAAAGCACCGACATGTCAAGATCCAAATTCTAATAGCTTCCTGGTCCTGGTCAGAGACTACCACTGTGTTCCGCGCCGGCGGTCCAACAAAGAGGCAAAGTAGTGGTATCTTTCTTTCGTAATGGAAAGAAAGGCTTCGCCCGCCCCCGTGTCCACTAGCGCTCTTGTCCAGAGCCAAGAGAAGGCGAAAAAGCGCCGCCGAAGCAGCCTGAGCAGGCTTCTTTTGCTACGCAACAATAAAGCAGGATAGCATTTGGTGCCCACATGTTTGAATTTAAGGGCAAAGGGCTCGCTTGTTATACGGGGTCCGTCGCATCCAGCAGAGCAAAGTAGCGATCCATTCTTTCGGCGGCATCCTTCCGCATTGGCGGCGAAGTAGAGTGCCACAATCCCATTCATCATTTTGATCTACATAAGCCAAAGCCCATAGCACTGGCGACGTCTCCGGCATAAATAAAAGGGTGTATTGCTGATATAGGATCTTGTGGAACAGGATTTGATTCTGAAAGCGGTTCAGTACGAACAAAGAAATTTCGAACAAAAGGATCGGAACTCGCTGATAAGAAAGGAAAGAAAAACAAAGCAATGCCAAGAGCTCCGTCAATCCGCTGTTCATCGATAGACGAAGCTCTCTCTTTATCATCTCGTGCCAGATGCAACAAAGGATGAGTCCCTTTTTCTTCTCGCGAACCACGAGAGCGCCTCGCGGCCAGAAGAGCAAAGCTCATTTTCCTTTCAGGGTAAAGCGGCGCGTCAAAAAGAGCTGGCTCGTCAAAAGTCCGGTTCCTTCGCGAACAAAGTTCAGAATCAACAAGAGTTCGTAGAACGAAGAGAGTGTACAACTGGGGTTCGTGAAGAACTCGACTTTTTTGTTCGTAACGAGGAAGAGATAGAATGGAGTTCTTCACGAAGTTTAAGACAAAGGAAAAAAGAAGACTTTCTCTATGGCCTCCTCGTTTTGAGACATTATGGCTTTGGGATCGACCCCGGTAACAAAGAAGGAATCCATAAAAACTTGGGATCCGACACCATAATAAAATACTACCTTCATGATTAGACCATGTCCCTGAGATTTGATAAAAGAAAGGTGCATTAGCGGTTAATACGTTGTAATTGGATAAGTTATTAGAAATATGACAGAACAAAAGACCAAAGAAAGAAAGAAGAATACACCAAAATGCGGGTGCTGCACCAAACGCTGGTGGTTGTTTCTTGTTGTAAAGTGAATGCAATAAAAGACCCGGAAATAACGAATAATGGAAACAATTCATATATTGACATTTCGTGCTCATTTTTAAATTTCTGCTTTCCCATTGATGGATTCCTTGCCGCAGAAAGGATCACAGCACGAAAAAGATTGCCAACACCGGCTAAAGCAATGCTTCTTGCTCCTGCACCTAGAGATTGAGCACCTTCTAACATTCTATCTAGATAATTAGATGCTTTTACTGGCTGATGTCTAACCTGTCTTTTAAGATCTTTTAAAAAGCGTATGCTGGATCATCAAGCCACGGGCGAATTCATAGGTTCCATTCTGCAAGGGTCAATTCGTACCCTACCGCACCAGATATAAGGATAGGTATGTCATCTTTCAACCAATTGGTCGAGATGCCATCTCATAAAGGATTAAATTGACAGAACAGGCAGGCATAGTTCATGAAACTTTCCAACCTAAAAGGACCTTGCCTCTCTTACTTACTATATTTTCTTACATTTGACTTAGCTCGATTTGTACCTGCGTTTTCGCATAGAAAAAGTTCTTGCGTGTCTTTCCATAAGAGAGTCTTCTTCCCCTTAATTCGTTAGCTGGGCCCTTTCGCTTTCTTCCTATTCGGGGAATACATCTCGTTCGGACATGATAGCTTGCCCTGTGGGCTTTCACCCCCGTCTAGTCCGACCTTCTTTCAGTTTGGAAGGTAGAGCTCGGAAAACTGGAAGCTTAGAGGAAGGCTTTGAAGGCCTGCTCAAGATGCAGCGAGCCCCACAATACCTTGTTACCATTGCATGAGAAAACGGCAGAGCAGCATCCACGACATCAACTCCTGACCCGGGATTGAGAGGACTTGTTCAAAGATGCAACGAGCCCAAATTGACCATCGCATATCGAAAGCAGCCTCCTGGATATCTATTCCCATTGCCGGGACCAAGGAACGAGGAAGAGGGGAAGCGGCATCCGCGGTAGCTGATCCCAGCAGAGGAACCAGGAACGGGGGGAAGAGGGTCCTCCATTGTCAACAAGACGAGACGGAGAAGGACATCCTGTCCATCCTGAAAACCGCTGCGGCGACATCGGATCTCACGACATCATCATAACCGGGAACAGGAGAAGAGCTCCTGTCCACCAGAGGAAGAGGCAGAAGGAGAAGGCCAGCCAGGAATCCTGAGCCCCTGAAGAACTGCTCTCGGATTGCAGAGCACAACATGATGAGGAGGTTTACCCGACCAAGAAGGATTGCTGACACTAGATGCCTTGACACCAGCCGACTTACCGCAGTTGACCTGACACCCGATAACTAACCAACAGCGGACTGACCGACTGCTGATGAACCAACAGCTGACGGACCAACAGATCACTCGCCTCCTACCGACTTACTGTCCGCAGAGACAGATCGGAAGAATGCTATCCCGTTAGACGACTAAGAAGACCTAGGAGCACGGCATTTCTTTCCCGTTGATACCACCTGTTGGGCCTATATTCTATTCTCGGTAATGAGCGTGATGGTATCCGGAAAATTCCACAAAACTGACTTTGACTCCATAAATCTCGCTTTCTATTTGAAAAAAGTAGTCTTGCTATATGGCAAAAGGCTATGCAAGCGATTTTGAGGAATAAACCCCAATTTCAAATGAGAATTTTGATGCTGGCCATACGGAAAACCTTTAAACTTCCTTTTCACGCATAGATCGACTTTGAGAATGAGATTTGTTATCTTCCTTATCGACGAATTCTATAAAAGTTGATTTCAGTACGTGGGCGTCTTTTCTTTTGCAAAAAGTAGTACACGTATACCGTGAAAATCTATAAAAGTGATTTCCAGTACTAATTGGACCCTTCTTTTGAAAAAAGTATGTTTCATATAGAGGCAAAATCTATCAACGTCGATTTAGAGTATAAATTCGTTTGTCGAATGAAAAAAGTCTCTTTCGTATACCGTAGAATTCTACTAACACGATTTTCAGTAATAGAAGGACCTTTTTTTGAAAAAAGTTTGTTTCATATAGAGTCAAAACAAAGCAAAAGTGCTCAAATTCACCAGTTTCTCTCCGAAATCTAAAAGAATATCATCTTGTTTATGATAATTCAACCAAAGAAAATCTACTAAGAGAAGAAAGGTCAACAGAAAGTTGGAAAGTAGTACTAACTATGCAAGAAAGATTGCACTTTTCAAAGCAATTTCTTACAATTTGGATACTTGCGGTAACAAGAAATCCGTATTTAGCCAAGCAGCTCTTTGTTTATGCAATCTTATGAAAGTTGTCCCACTCTACTCGATTTAGACGGTACTAGAACTTGATTCAATCCAGCCGCACCTTCCACTACGGCTACCTTGTTACGACTACTGCATTGAGACTTCACTCTCAGCGAGAACAGGGCTCGAACCCGTAGTCAATTGGGCATGAGCCTAATGACTGACTCCATTTTACTCGCATAAAATAGGTTGTTCTTTGTCCGCTCCTTTAGGGGTCGGGGGCCTAAACAGAGGGCAAAGCGCTCGGAGTGGCCGGGTGGCAGCTTAAACTATGGGTGGATTTGCGCCTTCGCATCGGGCTCTTCACGCCTCCGTTCTCCTCACCTGGTGTTAAGCATTTTGTGTGGAATCCGATGAATTCGAAACCAGGCGTCGGATGGAAAGCTGATCGGCCCCTGCTTGGATAGAGCCCATTGACCCTTTGCACGGTACTCTCTCGCTTACTATGAGATTAGTTAACGGGCAGGGAGGGGATCCTGGTTCACTGAATCGGGGTTTCTCTTCGATTCACTCCTAACCAGCCGGTTCTTCCTGGTATAGGTATACTTCTTCCCACTTTTAAGGGGGACCTAATCAGGTTCGCTCTCAGGGGAGCAAGCCCCTCGCAAGGGAGCAAGGACCGGTGGAAGCCGTTGTTGGGACGAGGTTAACCCAGCTTCCACTCCTTCCTTAGGGTTGGTAGACTGTTCGTGCGGTTGGTCCGGGGCAGTTTTTCCCCTTCCGCGGGATAGGTTCGATCACACTTGTACCCTCCTGTTTCAGGCCTGAACCAGGTACACGCATGAAAGCCCTTTTTCCTCACGGTCCCTAAGGAGCTTGCTTTATCAGTACCTCTTTTGGGAAGGGTATGGGGGGTCTGAAGGCCCGGCGCGCGTCTTGTTGACCGCACGCGTGTGTTTGTTTATTACGAGCCGGGGTTTTTGCGGGCTGGGACCATGTCTCCCGAACAATCTCAGTACATATGGCGCAAGACGATTCCACATATCGAGGTCGGAATGGGATCGGGTGTTTTCACGTCTCACCGTAGTGCCCGGAGGGAGAAATAGCATAGCCGACTTTTCCCAATGAGGGATTCTACTGAATGAATCAAAGGACAAAAGTCCTTGGCTGCATTTCGGATTCAATCCAGCCACAGGTTCCCTACGGCTACCTTGTTACGACTTCACTCAGATATGGGACTTCCGTCAAAGCTTCCTGGTTCTAGCGAAGGCGAAATAGACCAGCCTATCTACTTAAGAGGGAACGAAGGCCCTGGGGAGACTACCAGTTCTTGCTCCGGATGCTGCTACCGAAAGATGGTAAGGAATGGAATGATGAAAGGCCGGGTTCCCCCTAGGTGCCAGTTAGACATGAACTGATACAGGGGAAGTCCATAAGAAGGGCTGAATCCAAAGCATTGACCCGTCCGGGCCCTGAAAGACCCCTCTACGACAACAGGAGAATTGTCAACAAAAGAAGAAGCAGATAAAGAGAGCAAGATTCGTTCAAAGAAAAAGTGATCCTCCGTCCGGCTTTGAAGAGGCCTTAGTCGGTCAACTTTCCTCTCGCTAACTATAGAGTCAGTAAACTACCTAACTATAGAGCAACTCCCTCGTTAGTTGTTTGGAATTCTCATTCATATCCTTCTCACTGTAAGGCCTGTCCCATTCCCACTCCTTACCCCTCAAGTCTAGATATAACTTGTAACCGCTTCCTTCTCTACTCTACATGGGGCGAATCTCTTCGAACTTCTTCCCTCAAACGAGCAATCCAACTAACAGGTTTTGACCAAAGGCAAGAGTGATGAGTCATCCTCTCAGGAGTCAGTATCCAATGCGATATACTCAATGCTGTCTTTAACGGATTCGTCTCTTTCGGCTGGGTAGCTGTTGATGAGACTGCTATGCAGGAACGGCCTATAGGAGATTCTGTCCTTGTCACTACCAACGAGATCCAAACAATCTATATCTATATATAGTTTTTAGTTTAATGGAATAAGGTAGAGGCGAGAATCGAACTCACCTGTGTGATTACGTTTGGGGATAAAGACCGATGCTGTTCCTACCTTTTAGCGTCTCGCATGATCAATCGATTATATAAAGATCTCGCTTCTCCAATCAGCGATAAGCTGTGCCATGTGCTTTCACTTCTTCGTACGCTGAGAAAGGAGAATACCCTCTTCTTACAGTTCCTTACAGTCGAGTCACTTCGTACCTCACCCTATTCTTTTCTTTCATTTCTGCTTAAGCTTCTCCGGTTTGGGGGATTAATTGAGTTGATACCCGAGAACCATAATCTTTCCTAGAAACAGCTTCTACGACGATAGGCATAAAAGCATGATTAGTTCCACAAATTTCACTGCACTGACCATAGTAAACTCCTTCTCGTTGTACCAAAATAGAGGTCTGATTTAAACGACCAGGTACAGCATCACATTTGACACCTAAGGAAGGTACAGCCCAACTATGAAGTACATCAGCAGATGTTACAATAATACGTATATGAGTTTTGGCTGGTACAACCACTCTATTGTCCACTTCTAATAAACGTAATTGACCCAATTCTAAATCATCTTCTGGAATCATATAACTGTCAAAAGTGAGTGACTGTTCATCGGAACTGTTATAGTCCGAATACTCATAAGTCCAATACCATTGATGTCCAATAGCTTTGATAGTAATGGCTGGATCTACTACTACCTCGTCCATTGAGTATAAGAGAGCAAATGATGGTATAGCAATGAACATCAGGATGATACTAGGAAAGATGGTCCGAATAATCTCGATAGTAGTTCCATGAACAATCCTTTGCGGGATTGGACTTTTTTTATAGTGGAAATGCCATAAAGCGCGAACCAAGATCCATGATACGAAAACCAAAATAAGAATGAGGAAGAAAAAGATATCATGATGTAAGTCTATTATTCCTTGCATCATAGGTGTTGCTGCGTCTTGAAATCCTAATTGCCATGGTTCCGCTGCATCACAAGGAGCAATTGTGAAGAATAGCCATTCTCGAACAATCATTTTTTTCATTCTACGGGGATTGATTCTTAATGAGAGGAGAAAGGGTGAATGCGGTAGTAATAGAATTTGAAAGAGGCTCGCAGACCTTTAACAAAAAAGGAAGACCGAGTGGGATCAAAGAAACTAGCAGACTGATCACTATAGTATAGTTAGGAAAGGGGTTGATTTTTTCTTTAAGAATATATCGATAAAAAGCACTTTTGGGGCATTGTCTGAGAGCTCCCTAATAATTTTATTAAGTCGGTAAGCCCTCGGACGGGGGCTCCATTTTCAGTACATCATGCAAAAACAATAAACTTCTCTCCGTATCTCATGAATATTAATACGAATTCCTTCTTCTTTGAGGATTTTCTCAATTGAAAGACAAATAGAGTTTTCTTTTAAGAGGGCATTTCGATACGGAATATTCTGCGCAAAATCAGGATCTTCCATGATTTGCTCCGCGTAGGATTTCTCTGGAGCAGAGGGACCCGAATTAGATGCATTTCCGATCTCAAATGCGGGGTTGGGGTTGCTAGAAGCTTCCAGAGGCACGGTGGGCTGATGGATTTCGGGAGTGAGGGGAGGGATTTCTCCAATGCTCCCGAGGTCGTCGAAGAGACCGCCGGTACCCCCCTGCTCGGCTTCGCCTAAAAGATCGCCAATGCTGGCGGCCGGTGAAGGAATAGTAAATTGTTCAAGGCAGATCAACGTCCTCATTGATGAGTAGGTAAGGTAGTTCTACCTCTCGACCAGTGGAAAGCGAGTTTACCACCCTGACTGAACTATAAAGTCAAGTTTCAGAATCAAGACTTTCAACTGCCGATCATGGCAGCTTTGCTTTGGCTAGCGCATGTAAATGGTGAGCTTTATATATAATATAATAAGTTAAGTAAGTATCTCCCCCCGATCGATCCAACAAGAGATTGAGCAATGCCTAAAATATCTCTATCAAAGCAGAACGTTTCTTTTCGCTTCCTAAAGCATTCTATCTTTGATCTTTCCGTGATGGTATTCTCCCCTTCGTATTCTTCTTCTTATCTTATGCAGTTAGAACGACTATGCTCAGTTAACGGGGCTGGAAGCTTTTTTTGGTTCCGCGAACGAAGGGTACGGCTTCTCCTCTACCGGATGGACGACTCTGCTAGCAAGTGCGCTTCTCTCCTTTCGTAGGCAATGTCACTTCTTTACTCCGCCTGGCCTTCTTTCTTTCGTGAACACACTTGCTGCATACGCTTGTTCGTTAACCTCCTGCTCGCTACACTTATTTCGCCCGTTCCACCGCTATGATAGGAATACATGCGTCAACAATAGGCTCTAACGTTCGTCCCTGCGTTCATTTCGTGCCAATACGTCCTCGAGGAAGCAGGAGGCGTAATCCCTTTTAATTTTAATAGGGCCTGTTCCAACCACTCGAAGAGACAAGTTCACTTCTAGCGCAAGTCCCACCCGATAAAGAAAGGTAAGAGGCAAAGCCCACCCTCAATCTCATAAATTACATAGGCACGTCCTACATGTTACCCGTCAGCCAATAGACCCAGCAACCGCGGCATAACAAAAAAGCCAGTGCATTCCTACACTCATTTCATACCAAGACGTATTTTACCAAGAATGAAGATCCTTGGAGGAAGGTATGTATCCACCTATGTAAGATCGGACATCTCCTGTTACAAGCCTCGAAACAGTATAGGAATAGGTGAAGTAGCATTCAAAACCAGTCAGGACTTTCTCAACGCTTTCCCGTAAGAATAATCAGACCTTTGCCCTGCGTACCTATTATATTAGCTCGAGTCAGCTATGCTCCCTAACGACCGGATCTACCACCCCTCTCCCTAATGGTCGAGACATTGAATACCCATAACTAGCGTTATTGTCAGTAAACTACGAGTCTGTAAACTTCCTTTTCTCCTATTCTTCACTTTGCTGTTGTTTCTTTTTATTCAAACCCCCAATCCTATTCTTTTCGCCGCTGGTCGATGCTTTTTATCTTTTCTCGTTTAAATTTCATTCAAGTTTAAGGAATGCCTTGACTAGCAATGGAAATGGTCAAGTATGCTCAAGTTTATGGTATGCTTAGCTTCTTAAGTTCAGTGGAGTAGAATGCTTTCCTGCCCAAAATGTTTTCTCCCCAAAATTATGCTTCGCAGCATTTGGGACCATTGAAATCGTTCCTTTTTGTCAATTCGTTGTAGACGTTCTGGCTTTCGCGACTCATGTGCTGAGAATCCTCATGGGTTTCTCGAGTCCTACTCGGCCCGAAGGCCCTGAGCTCCACGCGTACTAGTAAACTAGGAATCTAAAAAAAGGAACGACTTCTCTTATTACATTTAATTTTCTTGAATTTGAAGAAAAAAGAGAACTTTAATTCAATATGTAAGTGTGTAAGATCGTGAGTTAGGAGAGCAACGAGAAAAATGCTTTGTTTTGCACTTCTCCTTTCGGCTTGTGGGAATGCGGCTTTCACCTTGGGTTTTTGCCTTCTAATTAGTCCATGAAAGAATTCTCTTCTGTTTACGTCTACTACATAGTATCCTTAATATATAGCTTATGATAATGAGTTATAGCTGTGCTAGTAAAGTATAATCATATGATTACACATTTCCAGTGGTAGCAAAGGTCAACCTTCTGATCCTTCAATTAACGATAGCATCGGCTGCTCACTTACCTCTCCAAATTAGCCATCCCGGAACAATGTAATTTGTCGGGTTGCTTTTAGACGAGAAGCGAAAGACACCGGTTCTGAGGCTATATAGATATAGGGGTCGATCGGGAAAGCGTATCCTAGGCTAGTCGACTATTGCCTTAGATTAGAGGTGTCCGGAGCTCAAGGAAAGCCTCTCCCCGATCGGATCTATGACAGGGTTTGAGACATGATGTGGCAATCAATCCAGAATTGGGTATGAAATATGAGGATTAGATTAAACCGTCCTGTAAGCGCCGGCTGACAAGCGAATTACCATACCATAAAGTAACATAAGGGCCTGTACCCCATAAAAGATCGCAAAGAATGCGTATTTCGCTCGGTTTGAGCACTTTTCCCTTGTTTTGCCGGTAAGGGCAGATAACTTTTTTTTCAATTCGGGTGCCCTTCTCCTCCTGAAAAAGAGGTTGAGTCGTTTTTACCACTAGGGATGAGAACTTTTTTTCAATTCGGGTGCCCTTCTCCTCCTTAAAACGAGCTTGCATGCTAAAAACACGGGGTTTTGTCAAAAATGCAATTCGAAAAAGGAATTTATACTTAAAACGAGCTTGCTTCCCTTTTTCACGGGGTTTTGTCAAAAATGCACAAAGAAAAGAGATTCTATTACTGAAAATGGCTTGCTTCGCAAAAAGACGGGGTTTTGTCAAAAATGCAATTCGAAAAACGAATTCATACTGTAAAATGGCTTGCATGCTTTTTTACCGGGGTTTCATTCTTTTTTCTTTTTTCAAACTGACTTTAGTCCTCAAAATCGCTTGCATCGAAAAAAGACGGGGTTTCTTACTTTTTGTGATTTTCAAACACGGTTTCGCCCTAAAAGTGCTTGCATGGCTTTTCCCCCTAGCCAGCATCGAACTAACTGGAGTTTACTTGACAGTTGAGCCGGGCGATGGGCTTTCCGGCGAACGGGATTACGTACGGGGTTTGGGATTAAGAATGCGGGTTTTGGTAACGACGGATAGGGAACTTAGGGCTCTTTTATGGCCTTTTTCCTTGACGTTCTTTTCGCCGGTACGGCGCTTTTACACGGCCTTTGACTTGCTAGGCCTTTTACGCCTTGTTTTTTCCTGTACGGTTGTTAGGGACGGGCTTTCCGGTGAACGGGTAGGAGGGCGTTACGGTTGTTTTCCCTGTGTACGGTCTTTCCTGTATGGCCTTTCCTGTACCGTGCTTTTACACGCTGTTAGGAGCGGTTAGGAACCGGGATTCTTGCCTTCAGAGTGCGCGGTTGTATTTTGCTGGGGAATCCATCCTTTTTTCTTGAAATTCTTGTTTTGGCAGTTCTGGAGTGAGAAATCGCCCCCTTTTGGATAAAGAATGGCTTTCTTCCCTCTCCTTAAAAGTCAGTTGCTTTGTTTTTACTCTATATGAATCGTCAAAATTCTCATTTTCAATTCTTGTTTAGGAGAGAAAATCGCTTGCATAGCTTTTTGCTATAGAGGAAGCTTACTTTTTTTCGTTTGAAAAGTCAGTCTAGTACTGAAAATCGCTTGGTCAAGCATTTCGTGGTGAGAATCGTCTTATAGAAGCCGATTCATGCAACCGAAGTGAAGACAACACAGGGGATCACCCGATCCTTATATAAGATATATATTAGTCGAGTCCCACAAGGGACGAAATGATTCGAACTATTGGTTGTGAGAGGGCTGCCTAGTATCTGGGGGCCTAGGTTGTAGATGCTGGGGTCGTTGGTGCGCAGCCTGGGTCGATACAAGGACCCTTGTGTTGTGGGAATTGACCATAACTATGATCGTTCGGGCTTCGATAAGCCCATTGAATAGGTTGGTCTCTCTTATATACGATCTAAGGCCCGCTTCCGGCGAGAGAACGCGAACAAGGAGCGCAGGAATAGGAGATGTAGGGGCCAGATAAATATATAACAAAAATGTGGTTTAAGAGCGTGACTTATGGGCAGAATTTCAGTACGAGAACCTCGCTTGGGCGATGACCACGACCCGGCTTGCGTGCACAGTTACTTGATCACATCTAATATCTGCGGGAGACCCACTTCCTTAGCCGCCATCTCCGGCTAGATAGAAGAAAAAAGAAGAGAACCAGTCTCAAGGTCGTAATGATACCTAAGCGCACTAAAAACAGCCGTTTAAGGCCCCTATAACTCATTCTCAAAAGAAGTTCTAGATCTAGTTGGTATGCAACCAGAGTTATAAGACTCGGGAGTATACTCCCGCCACAAGAACTCTATATTATTATATAGAGAGGGCACATAGAATGATCTATGATAAAAGCATCTCATTATCTAGATATCCTGTTAGAAAGAGCTAAACCAAGAGGTGCCGGAGCTGCTACTATTGCTTTTGGTGGTCTTGCGGCCGGGATTGGGAATGTGTTTAATGCACTGATTCTGCGGCCAGGAATCCTTCTTTAGCAAACCCAGTCTTTGTTTATGCTATCTTAGGCAAGATCCTGTGGATGATCCGGCGTTTAGGTTAGCAGGGAATGATTCGAAGCTCAGACGCCGGGTGCTTGGTCCCGGGTGGTACTTTCACGTGGTGGGATCTCCTAGATCCTAGGTCTCTAGGTGCGCATTGCATTGCATAGTAAGAAGAGATTACCATAGGTAAGCACTTAAGAATGAGAATTCTAATATAATAATATAATAAGAGAATCAAGGTCCACTTTCGGCTGGAAAGTAGTATGGATGGAGAGTACCTGCTCTGTAAATTCAAGACTTTCTGAAATGGCATATAGCCCAATTGGTTGAAACGTTACATCCTTACTATACTAGTAGGGTGGTTTACAGGCGGTAGTCCAATAGGCAGGCGTAGGGGATGAAGATATAGATTATATAGAAAGGTCTGAAAGAGCGATTGGTTAGCTTCGCTTAGCTTGAGGACCCCTAACGGGCGAGTTACTTCGTCTCGGAGCCAACCGGCTGAGAATGTCGTTGATGATGCTGATCCTTTCTTTGGCAAGAAATCCTTAATTGTAAAAGGAATTGGTTATACAACCTTGAGGCAAGATCCGGTGGAAGAAGTTACAGTAGAAGTTCCAGTGGATGCACACGCGCTTATTGATTAGGGCGATCTAGGGAAGGGCCAAGCAAAGCTCACCGCTTATCGCCTAATGTAATGGACTCTCCCCAATGCCAAGGGGTGATCAATTCAGAAGACGAAGTTTCGGACGAAGCCGTATAAGCCAAAGCTCTTTCCGTTGCTGACGAAGCCGTATAAGCTGTAGAATGCAATACACGAGGAGACGTGTAAGCACCATACCTAGTTTGAACAGAACTCCTATATGTATATGATAGGAGGGCCGTGTACGCGAGGTGTGAAGCGAGATCATACTATGGGAAACGAGATCGTGATCGTATTAAACTAAAAGACTTTCACTTTCCGTAAGTCAAGCGAACCTAAAGGTATGGAAAATTCCGCAAGGGTCCTCTCCTATCCAGTCGACACAAGACTGGTCTCTTTCGCTTCGCCCGTATGATACGGTGGTCGAGACACACCTCTCACTATTCACTATAACAATAACAAGAATAATCAAAGAGTTCCCATTGGCGGATTCCTGGCTACAACAGAATGTATCCGTGCATTAAAAAGACGGCCAATGCCGATTCAAAGATCGTGTAAAAGACCCGTACAGGAAAAAGATTCATCGTAATTAAGTTCCCAAACACCGCGCATTCTCCGTTCACATAAGCCGTAATTCGTCTCTTTTCGGCCTTAGCCAGTACTCTTCATCGGCTACAAGTTGTAGAAATTAGATCTTTCTTCTTTCTTCGTCGATCTTAGCAGGGCTAGGTATATCCGTTCACATGTTCTAGGGCCAAAAGAGAAGATATGACTTCTCCATCTCGTGGATTGAGGAACTTCTCTCCCCAAGTAGTACAATCATTGCTGAAGGAGCAAAATCAATTGCTTTAGGAACAGCAACCATTTCTGGAGCAGCAGTCAGTGTCAGTATTGGAAATGCTTTTTGTGCAATGATTGGCAATCAATCAAGAGTTGAGAAGGCAGTCTAAGGCTATCTTAAGTTGGATCCTGCAGTAGGTCAAGGTTTAAGGTTCTATATCCGATCGGTAAAGCGTACTATCGAAGCCCTATTCTCGCCTATCGACCGGAACCGTCTACCTCTTGAATATGAATATTAAAGGAGGTAGGTCCATTAAGATTAAGAGTGGGCTTAATAAGCCACGGTTACGTACTTCTTAAATAGATATAGATCGTTTAGGGGCTATAATCCGGGGTGTAGGTCGTTGCGTTTCAAGAATTATCTTATTTCAATGTAAGAAGTTACTAAACCTTTAGGTGCAGCAACCATTTTACTAGCAGGAGCTTCCCTTGATGATGCTGATCCTTTATGTTATGTTGCGCGGAATCCTTCAATGGCAAAGCCACTTAAAGGCTATGAAGCATAACATTCTATATATTTAGAATTAGAAGGTGAAAAAGAAAGACAAATAGGTGCAGGGTCTTATACCATTGCTCTGGCAGGAGCTGCGATCGATATTGGTATTGGATTTGTGATACAATCAAGAATTGGATCCTTCATTGGGAAGTCAGTCTTTGTATGCGCTAATTGAAGGAATTTAACTTGTTGGGGCTTATACCATAGCGCTTTCAGGAGCTGCTGTAAGTGTCAGTATTGGAAATACGTTTTGTGCAATGATCCTTTATGATGTGGCAATCAATCAAGATCAGCCTGGGAATCCTGTAGACTTAATTTAATTTAGGAAGTACGCCGGGTTCAAGGCAAGCTTTGGTTCCGCCAAGCCTAAGATAAAAGAAAGAGCTGCAGTCGAAGACTACGGTGAAGAAGATCGAACAGTTTGAAAATCAAAAAGCGCTGTTAAGCGAGAAAGTACTAAACGAGAATGAACTTTTCATAAGTCAGTAACAGGAGCTAAAGATCCAAGTTATGGAGATCCAAGTTTAGGTCAATTGTCACAAACAGGGGACCCGATATCTAATGTCGAATGCTAAGTAAGGCTCTTTGCTTGCTAGTAGGCCCTAGCTACTAGAACCAATGCCAACAGCGGAACTAAAGCCAGTTACAGAAAGAGCTTATGAATATGGAACATCAGACGTCCTGGAACTGAAACCATAGCTTTTGCAGGTGCTGCTTTTGGGATTGGAAACGTGTGTTCTTCTCCGTCAGTGGCAAGAATTCTATCAATGGCAAAGCCACTCTTTTGCTATGCTTTCTTATGTTAAGCAATGGTGTACTTTCTTCCCTCTAGTCGACTTTACATCAAACGATGTCGGAGATCCCGTAAATTCTTCATTCCCGATGAACAGAAGATTAACTTCACATCCGGATGTGCATCCAATCAATATAGGAGAAGTCTAAGCCCCAGCGCTTTCCCGCAAAATCAATCTTTTTGGGGCCTCGAGGTGCCGTAGATAGAGGTCGTACCTAAACGAACTAAACGAGAATTTAACTTTCTCAGTTACAGGAGTGGAAGATCAAAGTTCCGGAGATAAAAGTGTAGGTAAATTGCCACAAGGGCCTTACCATCGAACTCAACTAAAGCCATTGTTTGGGCAGGGTATGATGATTGAAGACATGCGCTTATTGATTAGGGCGATCTTCTCAAGCCAAGGGCGGTAATCCAATTCTAATTTCATTGGCCGGGTACGAACCAATTTCCCCTGGCAGGAATTGAACCTATGAATTAGCCAATGGGGTCTTTGATCCGGCATACGCCAGTTAAAGAGCTGCAAGTTAGACATCAGCCTATAAATTAAATTAAATTCTATTATAGAAAATCTTAGAAGAAAAGTCAGACTATTAGGTGCTGGAGCTTAGACTCTTGCTTTAGCAGGAGCTGCAATCGCTATTGGAAATCTTTTTCGCTAGTTGATTCACTCAATGGCAAGAAAGCCTCTTTGGCAAAGCCGGTCTTAGGCCATTCTTGTTATAGTGAGAGGCCCTAGCTACTAGACCAATTGGGAGGGGATCTTCCCAAGGGGAATTAGTCCAAACAGGCTAAACCGGCGGAGGAGGAGCATGAGATGGATTCTACGGACCCGTATTAGTACCACGGAAAAATCCTCTTAGTGTGGAGGACGGCGGGTAAAGGTATGTCTCGACCAATACCAATTGGGAATACAAAAGTTCCAGTTCCTGCAGACTGAGATCAGAAGGACTCGACCGGAGGTCTCGACCAATTGGGATAGGGAGCGAAGCCCCGCGCCAGGGAGGGGTCTTGTTGACTCATTCGATAATATGTAGAGAATAGGACCCTTAACAAGCATTATTATGGTACTCGACTGCTTAAGGAGAGGCCTATGTTGTTGGCGTGACCCTGCCTAGGTGGTTGGTTAGCTGCAGTCGTTAGTGATAGTAGCAGCCTATGCTGTGTCCACAAGAATGCCATACGTCTAATGTATAACTCGTGCCCACCTTGTATCTACATGTTATGTCCTCTCCTTTCAGCCGAGTTACTTCGTACCTCTTCGAAGACCAGGGGCGGCAGCCCGCGCAAGTGCCCATAGAAAAGGTCAGTGCGCTGCCTAGTATCTAGGGTGGGAGGTCAAGCTTCCTTTTTAGCCTGTGGAAGAAGATCAGCCAGTGCCTAGAGATAGGGGGAAGCAGACAACTTAAAAGACAGGATGTGAAACTCACTCTATAGTTAGCGAAGATAAGACTTATGGTACTCGACCAATTGGGAGTTTACTGATGAAAAGACCATTACATTGGGAGAGCAAGAAGAGACTAAGCCAGTAGGGCGTTTTGGTTGTATGGTCTGGGTAGGAACTGAATTGCGGGGGTCGAAGCTTTGAGTTTGATGCTCTAGTTCGAAGCTACGACATTGTATTATATAATATAATAGTATAATAGAGTTATGGGGCTGCAAACCGTTGCTTTAGCAGGATCAGCTGTCAGTATTGGAGTACTCTTTAATCTTTAATCTTCGAAGCTAGATCTGAGATCTTATTAATACGTCGATTTTCCCCTGGTGGCTAAGAATCTGGGCACCTTGGATCTACTGCTTCCCGTAAGCGAGAAGCCCTAAAGCATCGGTCTTGTGCCGTCTTTACCCGGCGAGAATGAGTTATCTAGGCTTAAAACTGAAGTTTGAGTATGCTTATAGTGTAGATCTCATTATCTTCTTTCTACCGTCACACAGGGGTGAGAACCCGGAGCTGCCGCACGGGTATTATACCGCCAAAAGGCTTATTCTGGATCAATTTAGGAGTGAACTTGATGAGAAGTTCGATCGCCGCCCGACATCAGCTAAATATGAAGCCTATGACATGTATTCCCTCGCTTTGTCAGCAAGGACACATTGAGCACTATTAGCGGGGGAAATACTAGAATGAAAGGTCTTACTAATCTTGATATAGTGACATTGTATCATCCTCTGTCACTAGGATAAGCGTCCGGTTAGAACCATAGGAAGATTATATATAATGACCTTACTAGGAACCTCATTAAAGATAGATAGCTACCTTAGAGAGCTTACACAGTCAATTGATCTATCCTAGGGAGAGGAATAAGGGAAGGGCTTTCAACCTTCCTTGAGTCTGATAAGCAACCCTTGAAATCAGGCTTTTGCCTCAATTCTTTTGAAAAGAATCTGGGATTGAACCAAGTAAAGCTAGATTCTTGCTGGGGTCAGCTTGAGATTAAGAAGGGATGTCCGCAGAGTCAGGAAGGGATAGAAGAGAAGTGAAGTCCCTGAAGCGTATTCTTCCGAAACTCAACTTCTTATAGTTGATGTGATGGAAGGTCATTCGGCTATAGCAACTAAACAAGCAGGCGATTTCGACCCTAGCGCAGCAAGCAATAGGGAAAGGGGTTAATAAACCTAAGCTTATGTTGTCATTGCATGAATGTCAGGCTTTAATCCAAGGGCTAATTCCCTTTAACGGGAACTCTGTTTTTAAATCGATCCAATAGGCTCCACTACTTTCATTCTTAATTCATGAATGAGTTCCACTACATCCCAATACTGGAATTCTTAATTCATGAATGAGTTCCACTACATCCCAATACTGGAATTCTTAATTAATAAGTTCCACTACTTCTCATCATAAGTTAAAAAGATTCTCTCTTACGACGGATAAAGATCCACAAACAATATCGTAAGATTCCCAAACTATAGATCCAATTGGCCGGTATTATCCCAATAGACCGGTCTTATCCAACTACCCTGTATAATAGACACTAGCGCTCAACTCTTATTCTTATGTGAGTCTAGCCACTTGATCTATTACCCTAGACCCTCAATTCTCTAACGCTCAACTCACATTAGTTCGACTACCTTTCAGTTGAGCTATTACATACCCTTAATTCCACTTGATCTATCACTCGTTACCCTTAATTCTCTAACTACTGAAATACTTGATCTATCACTCGTTAGCCTTAAATACTGAAATACTTAGGCTTAGGCAGAATAAGTTCTAAGAATGCAAGAGTCTAGCTGTTCTATCTTCCGACAAGGCTGAGAATGAGATTCTCTGCAACCCACTAGCGAACAAGGACCTTACATTAAAACATTAAAAGAAAAGGCTGACATCCCCAAGGGATTCTTAGCTTCGTCGAACACTTAGTGTTCCGGTGTCCCATACTTCTTCTATATGCTTTAAACGCCTGTCATGCGCCTTTCCCCTATGATACAGGTCAACTTCTCGCCTCTCGCCCTTGGGAGTCAACTCCCCTTAGTCTGAGTCTTTCATGTCTGATGTAAGTCGAGTCAGTAAACCACCTTCTGTGGACCTGTCTTTCACATTCTGTTTGAATGCTTGGGCTTCTCTTCTATATAGGCTAATCCCAACTGAAGGACCTTCAAGTGAAATGGGAGAAGCTCCCGCACCTCTTAGTTTAGTGAGTTTTGCACCTTCTATAAGAGAATGATAAGCTTCTTTTTCATACCCAACCGAAAGGGGCATACGCTTTCTTATTCGGAAACTCCTTATTAAACGGAGCCTCCTTACTTCTTCCGCGGAACCCACTTCTTCACATGACAAGTGCCCTAAGATAGCCTTTAATTTTAGTGAAGTTGCTTTGCCATTGAATTCTTTCTTGCCACCGAATGAGCTGAGCTCTGTCAAAGAGCTCTTTTAAGCCTAGATAGCGGGATCTCATAAGCTTTCTTGGATCCCGTGTGTTCTATGCTATAAGCATAGTTAAACGTCTGGTAAAAACCACCTCTCCCATATTCTATGTTCGAGTGACACAACCAGTGAATTCTTAGGCATCTGCTGGCACAGTAGGAACTTCCACAAAGACAGGCTCTGCCCTCATCCTTTTTCTTAAGGTCGAGTACCGCAGGGGTCCTAACATAACACAACTGGTGTCTTGTCTTATCGACCTAGCACATAATCATAATCCTCCAAACCCCGGAAGCCCATCGGACATTTAGACAACCGCTGCAACCTCTGCCCCTAGCCCCTCTAGCGCCGCTCCTCCCTCACATGTCAGTATCCATAGAACTAAAGGCCCACCAGGGATTATCCAACCTAAAGGCCCTACCACCTAGTACTTTTCCAACCCCGAAAAAAAAAAAGAAAGTGTAAGTGATCAAATAAAGTGTAAGTAAAGGGATTCAGTCTCTTTTGTTCGGTAGATTAGATCTACTCTAGCACCAAATGAACCTTTTCTTACCGATGAAAAGCTTGTTTAGATATCGGCGCAAAGCCTCTTCCTTTCTGTCGAGTCGCCTCTCGGTGTGATGGGAGCCCTTTACTTGTACTTGTACTTGACTTAGTACTTTTGCTTGCGGAAAAGTCTCTTATTAAGAGAATGTTCTTAGCTTACCATCTTAGACAACATCCCTCTTATATTATATTAGGTTGAGACATTTCATCCCTCCCGTCACTTCGCCCTAGGCACTAGGCTGCCAGAAACGACCTCTGTCTTGGAATTAAAGAGTGAATTGAATAAGACTACTTGCCTTGCTGAACGAGGTTATCTTGAGGCTCTTCTATAGCTCAGGCTGAAAGAGCTTGATCACGCTTTCCGACCTCATAGACAAGGACAGAGTCAGCTCAAACAGGCGCTTCAACCGCTTAGGTACCTTGTCTTAGTCTTAGTTAGCTATAAGTAAGAGTAAGTTAAACACGTCTTATTAGCGTGGAACGCCTTCTTACTAACGCAAGAGTCAGTAAACTCACTTTTGTTAGTAACAGGAGAATACAAGATTTAACAGATGACCAGTAGGCATACACTAAAGAAGCCACCAGGCTGCCTTTCGCTTCATACCGCCCTCTATTATAGAGGCCAATACACCTCTAACCTATCGAATTAAGCAAAGTATTCAACAACTACAGCAAAGTACTGAATCAATCAGACATAGCGGTAAAAAGAGATAAGGGTCTGTCAAACTATCCATTATAAGAGGTGTGCCTAGGTCGATATGATGGTAGTTTTTCTATGCATCAGTATAGGATAGGCAGGTCGAAAGAGAAGGGGTGGCCTAGAACTAGGTCAAAAGATAAGAGGTGGCCTAAGGTCGATATGATGGTCGTTAACTAGGTCAATGCAATGGTAGTTTTTCAATGCAATGGTCGTTTTTTCAATGCATCAGTATAGTATAGGCAGTGTCCTTTCGCTGACTATAGAGTCTGTAAACAACCTAAAGCATCTACATGCTATAGACTAGTCGAGTGCCCCAAGTGTTGTTTCAAGGGTTTATGCTCTCCTGTAAGTAGACTTCATACCTTTGAGTCATACCTCTCGCTTATGGCTTACCTTAAGCTTAAACGTGCTATAGAATTCCACAACACCTAGTTACTAGTTATAGGGCTTACGCATCATACCCTGGAAACGCCCTCTCGGCCAACACCTCCCCCGCGCACTGACCTGTGAATTATGTGAATTAGAAGTTCCCCCTCCTCTATGGGCACTGGCTTATGTTAATGTTACACCGGCTGCTCCCCATCGACCTTAGACCCCGGATTATTGACCCTAAACGACCTCGCCCATTGGAATTGGACTTACGCGACTTTCCAAAAGCTTGGGAAGATTCCCCATGTCTTCCGCTCGGTGAACAGCCTTTGCTGTCGATCTTACCCTCTCCGCAAGTCCTTCTAAGAAGTTTCTTTTGTTCGGTAGATTACTTAGCGTTACGCACCGAATGAACCTTTGATGTCAGATGTTTCGCTTGTAATGTCTCGACCTAAGGTAAGGCTAGTTTAGAAGTCTTCTCTTATTATATTACAAATGACTTCCCTCTTATCTATATCTATAGGCACTGGCTTTGGGACTGTAACTGGAACAAAACTACCTTTGGCGTCTTAGCTTCGCCCGTAATCATAATCCCCTGCTAACCTCTCCCGGGCAATTCGAACTCAGTCTTCCCTGACAACACGTTGAGCGTAGTAAACGACCAAGACCCGCGCATCTACGACCTACCGCCCAGGAGTCTCCACCCTAAAGGCCCAAACACCCGGGCGCTTCGACAACAGATGCGACCTCAGTCAAGAACTTCGACTGCTTCTTCTTCCCTAGGATATCTAACCACGGGAAAGGCTACTTAACAAGAACTGCGCACTGACCTCCCCCCTGTTCAGTCTGCTTCCACTGGCGGATCTCTAACTGGGGCTAAGCGCAAGAATCATCCCCTGCTAACCTCCTCTCCAATGACTTCAACGGGCAGCTTGCCCTAACTAAAGAGTGACAACCTTCTCAGTCTGCTGTAACTGGCCGATCTTCCACTGTCTTCTGTTCCACTGTAGGCATCTGCTTTCACTGTTCTCCCTAAGGTTGTGCGTACCTATCCTTAACAGTAGAGTTAGTCAACTACCTCTCCCAGGTAAACTTAAAGCAAAGCTTCTCGTTCAGGCAAAGTTGAGCTCACAGGATATAGCCTCAAGTAAAGACAGGTGTCTTTTGCCTCTCCCATATTCTATGGTAGAGTGAGTTTCACAACTAATTAGAATTCTCAGTTGTCTGTAACAGGCTCTTGTAAAGTCTGTCTCTTCTATTATCTTACCGCCGTGGATATCGAACCACGGGACTAGACAACAACTGCGTACCTAGGCCTATTATCTTTTTCGGGTAGCTATGCCCCTACGCCACTGCCCTATATACTTAATATACTTAACGCTTGTCTTTCGCTTGGATACGGTTTCCAAGGCAGAAGTCTAATTTGACGGTATGCGCCGCTTATAAACTAGTACTGGAAAAGAGCGATCTTGTACTCTGAAGACCAACCCAATCTCGAGAAAAAAAGAAAAAAACGTCTTTTCTTGTTCTGCCAGTTTGCTTTTTGACGGTATGCGCCGCTTAGTTTTGAGTACTAGATTTGCTTCCACTTCTACTGGCAGCTTGTATACGCTTTTTTCCAGTTTTCTTTCATTTGGCGGTATGCGCCGCTTCGTTTTTAGTACTATATTTGACCATCGCATACTCCTGAAGACCAACCCAATCTCCTAGAGATTGGAAAAAGAAGGAAAAAGAATTTGACTTTTGCTCGGTATGCGCCGCCTGTGGGAAAGCGCTTTGGCGGTATGCACCCATACTTCGCCCTACCTTGTTGAAATTCGTTTTTCTCAATTCTTCTTTCCTTTCGCACCGTCGAACGGCCTATATAGAGACGACCAACGGGTCGAACTCAGCCTACCCGACCTCTAGGAGGTCCTGGGCCTAAGGTCTTACTCGCGAAAGAAAATCTTGAAAAAGTAACTTCTCTTATTATATTACATTTCATTTTCAGAAAAAAGTCAGTTAGTTAGTCGAGTGCCACTTCTGTCCTATAATTAGAATCCCCTGCGCACCTATTATCTTATATTAGTTCTTTGTCGGGTAGCTATGCCCAAACTACCTAAAGCATCGACATACTTAATCTATCTAGTTACTAGGCAGCGGAACCCTACGCCCCTAGGTGCCCCTACTCTTTGGCCAAGACCTGCCACCCTAAACGCCCTACCACCCCGGATATCTAACCACCCAGGATCTGCCCTCTCGCTGTAGCTCGAGTCACTTCGCTACCTCTCACTGACGTTCGAGTCTGTAAACTGCTTATAACTAACATTCTAGTTAGTCAACTTCCTCTCCCAATTTGATTGGACTAGTAGCTAGGGCCTCTCCAGTGTACGGGATTCCCCTGCAGAAAGAGATTCTCTTTCGCCTGCTTCTAACTAAGCTGAACGCTTGCCTTCTTCTACAACTTCCACTGTAAACTCAACTTTCCGCGGACCAACTACCCTAGGACCATGGAAACGACCTAAGGCTATGTATGCTAAGCCCCCTGGCAAACCCCGGATATCTAACCCGCGCACCTACGACCTGCTTTGGCTGATTGTCTGCGAAGTCAGATCTTGCACATTCTCCTTTGGCACTGGCTTTAGCTTTGGCAGCTTCCGCATCTGCTTAAAAGTCTGCTTTGGCACTTGATCTTCCACATTCTGCTCTGGACAATGGTCCTTTGCATAGGAACGGCACTTCTGCAGATCTATTACCACTGTTTTTCTTTTCTTTTTAAAGGCTGAACCTGTGTTACTTGTTATTTAGTCTGCATAGGCTGCTCTTCTATATGATCTTCCAAAGTCTGCTTAGGCATATCTGCTGTTATCGTCTGTACTTCTGTTGATAAAGCTGTTTACGCGGGGCAAAGCAAAGTAAGTAGGTCTGTAGAGTACCACAATGGTCCTTTTTCACCTGTGAAGTCAGATCTATAGGCTCATCCACATTCATAATTCTTCTATTCTACAGGTACCCGAAGTTCTTTGGAACTGTCTTATCATAGGCTCTAAACCTATGTTATATGTTATAGTTAAAGTAAGCTTATAGCATAAGCCCAACAGAACTGCAACTTCCGCTAGTGGATACTGGTTACTTTAGTACGATCTCGCTTCACACCTCGCGGTGCTTACACCGCGAGGTCTGAGTGCGCGATTTTCGTTCCGTATTAGCAAAAGGGCTAAAAAAAAGGGCCGAAAGGGGACACAAAACCCAAAGGACGACCAAGGGGTCGGACAGAAAGAAAAACCCTGGCAGTGGGAACAGGCCTCTCTCTGAGGGGACCCCACTACTCCCGAAGGACAGAAAGAAACAAAGCCGAGAAGATCTCCGTAACTTCTGGGCGCAAGGGAGGGTCAACCGGCGAAAGCCTCCTTGAATGGAGTACTTTCCGGAGCAGACTCAGATCTAGTCACCCCACGAAGGGCCTCACGAAGCTTAACCGATAGTGGGTAAAAGATCAAACGGAGGGGCTCGTCCGGAGAGAGGGAAACAAGCAAGAAGGGAGATAGCTCGCCCAAGTGACAGAAACAACAAATGTCACAAGGGGAAGAGCCAACTACCCGTTCAAGCCCAGGCAGGTCGGCAAGGCAAGCCGCAGGCGTAACGAACCCAAGGCTAAACGCCTCGCCTAAAACGGTGGAACATCGAAGGTGTTAAAACCAAACATACCGGAATGCCGTATGGACACTGACAGAACTACAGGAACGTCAGAGCGGTGGCTGACGGAACGAGAGTAATGTTAGGGGTAAGTGAAAGCCGAAGGCGTGCACTCCTAGGACAACGAGAGCATGCGTAGGGTAACAACAAATAATAAGCTGTCCGTCGCTGCTGTCTTACCTCCCGTCGGGAAGGGCACTCATCCACGAACTCCCTACGCGCTTTCTCCGATAGGACAACAACGGCTCAGATGCAAGTCTCACCGTTGGGTAGAAAGGAGATGAGTGGATGGACCCGCTCAGGGAATGTTCCGAGAAGAGGCTCTTACCAGAGCTGATCTTCTCTCGCTGCGATTGGACTTTCCTGCCTCCCTCCCACGTCGCCTTATCCAAAACCCACGATGCTTTTGACTCACCCCCCTCTTCCCCCATTTATTCAGGTAACCACATCTGCGAGTTCGCGGCGGGCGAAAGAGGATTGGGAGTGTGAAGAAACAGAAACAACAGCAAAAACAGCAAAGCCTGACCTTCTGTTCTCCTCTGCACAGCATTGGACGTTGGGATAAGCGCCGGAAGTCCCCAATTCGTTGCTCCCACAAGGTGGAGCCGCCAGACCAGCTGATGCATCCACTCAGCCCGGCTCTGGAGATTTTGACTGAGATCGGGAAGTGAACCGGAAATCCGAAACCCCCGATCCCAAGTAGCGAATGCAGCTCCTTCCACCGAGAAGGACGGGGGGGTCTTAGGTCAACCCCCATGGCCCCAAATCCATGTGTCTTAAAACAGAGGTACTGATAAGGTTTGCTCCTTGGGGAACGCGAGGATGAAAGGGGCATCAAGCTTGAGCCTGACGCAGGCCGGAAAACGGAAGGCACAAGTCTGACCTGGCTCCTCCCGCTGTAGGGAAAAACTGTCCCACACCAACCACCCAAACAACCAACCCACCCTAAGGAACAAGTGGAAGATGGGTCAACCTCGTCCCAACTACGTCTTTCACCGATTCCTGCTTCCCTGAGAGCGAGCCGGCAAGGCCCCCCTTAAAAGCGGGGTGGAGTATACCTATACCCGGAGGAATTGACAGGTAAGGAGCGAACAGTGGAGAAATCCCTCTTCTAACAACCAGAACTCCCCACCAGGGGATAATGGGCTCTATCCAAGCAGGGGCCAATCTACCTTCCATCCGACACCCGGTCACGAAACCCTAACAACAGGTGAGGAAAAAGGAGGCGCGATGAGCCTGATGCGAAGGCAGAAATCCACCCATAGTTAACGCTGCCACCCGGCCAGCCAGTACGCGTTATCAACTGGTTAGGCCATGCGGTTCCGATAACGGTCCAGGAATTAACCATGTTGATGTCAATAAGAAGTCGTGATGGCCGGTCCCGCGTCAGTAGCCGCCAATGGGCTTTTAAATCCGGTCAACCACATCATTACTAAGCGCCTCCCGAACTCAAGCTCATGTTGTGAACGAAGTGCAACAGGAGCCAGTGAAGCCGTTTGGCCGACGGTTTGACTCGGGTCCCTCCCTCGTCGGCCCCAGCTGGAGTGAGAGGGAGAGAGAGCTCGTGGTCCCTCAAAGCAAAGTAGAAGACTTTCCGGTCAAAGCCCAGTCTACGGGGCAGGTGAATTTCTTCAACCGAGGGATCGAGCGATGGAGGAGTGAGTCGGCCGGGCCCAAAGCTTATGAGCAAAGAGGTCCCCAAACCCACTCAGGATAGCTAGCTCAGTCTGTCTTACCCTAGCAAGCTCGGGCCACCAAAGCCAAGCCTTGCACTGAGGAAGGGCCTTCCAAGCGCGAGGAAAGGCATGAAGTGAATTTACCTCTTTTCTTTCTACTTTTGATTCACTTGCTAAGAGGGCATTCTAACAAAGCAAAGAGAAGAGCCTAAAGTAAGTAAAGGGGGAAGGGATTACCGGCAATCGTAGATCGGCCTTTGCCTTTTGAGGGTATTCCATCTCTTTTGAGACCTAACGAGGGCTTTTTTCAGCATTCCTTTAGCAAGGCTAGCGCTATAGGGCTGTGAACGTGAACCATTTGCAGTCGTAAGCAGGGCTACTTACTAAGGCATTTCATCAGCAAAGGCAAACCCCTTATATGAAATTAAAGGCATCAATGCACTCACTCCTGGACAAAAGAGACAAGGAAGGAATGGCTTTCAGAAGATTGGGGATGTCACGTGAAATAAAAACCAAAATCAATTTGCCCGGAGCCGGGATCAAAACGACTTAAAAAAGGATACCACCAACCTCAACTGATTGAACTCAAGCAATCGCAGCGACTTTCTAGCTGCAAGTCTTCTTTCTGCTTCTTTGGCGAGATAATACCCTGAGCCCTCACTGAGCTCTATTATTAGAATTGCTTTCCCAAGAGAATAGAGGTTAAAGAGCGGCCAGAGTGACTAGGAACGTCTCTCTCTGATAGATCAAGTAGCCATTACGAGAGAAGCAGAGAATCCGGGTTAGCCCATTACCACTAAAGCTCGATATTGCAATAGCAACCTATCCTTTCTTTGATTAAAGAAAAGAAGGAGCCTTCACTCCGCCCCAGCTACCTTTACCCTCTTTAGGAAGAGTTCTCGTATTGTGGTTGATCCTTTGGTGTATCACTCTCGATCATTTCCCGCGTATGCGTATAAGAGGGTGTCAATTTTTGACCTTTAATCGATCTAAGATGAAGAGGTGCTTCCATATATATTTAGTACTCGTGGAAAAGACACCGCCAACCGCTAGAGAGGCCGTTCGAGATGCAGCTAACTACTAACTAAGAGTAGCGGATTCAGTTGTTTATCTTGAACCAGTCAATGAATCAGTCGCAGCATTCCTTCCAGGAGTAGCCAGGTTTTTTTTAAGCTGGGGAAGGAAAGAACTCTGATTGCCCATTAGTAAGGGTAGGCGGAATAAGGGCGGGTGCATTTCATTTATGATGTCGGAATAGCAGCTGTTAGGAATCGAGCTAGATGCCAGGAATCAGACAAGGAACTAAACTGACACTTGACTGAAAGCCTTTTTGCCGTGCCTTACCAAGCGTCGACTTTTTTAACCGATTTCCCACAGCTAAAAAAAATAAGGAAGATAGAAGTCGCTGCAATTGCTATTGAATCTGCTGCGCGTGGAAGGTTTGACGAAGTACAATTAAATTTAATTGCGCATAGCCCTTTCTTTGGCAAGTGAATCATAGCACAGAAAGGTTAATCACAGTATGTCTTTTAAACGAATTCAAGATCGCTAAACGGAGGGGAAGGAGCAGAAAGCCTCTTATCAGAAGCAGATAGCTAAATCCCAGGAGGAATTGTTGAGAAAGTACTGGAGATAAGCTGAAGCATCACATTACATTGAGTTCCAGATTGATTGTCAGAACGACTTCACGAGCAGGTAACGAAGATCAGTCTCATGACTAACTATAATGAATTGGCGCCAAGGGTAAAATACCCTGGTGGGAGGTGTGAAAACCTCCGCCGAGGAGCGTGAGCGAATCGGTCAAGTCGGCGACACACGAGGAATATTCATTCGTGTGTTTACCGGCGCTGCTGACCCGTAGTAATACGGAGTCAACAGTCCTTGTGAATTCAGCAAGTCGCCACCCTTTGACAGAACAAGTTCTCTGTCATCCAGGTGCTTGGACGAAGCCCTACTTGTGGTTACGTGAGAACAATATAACTAATATCATGAGATATCAGCCTATGTTTTCGTTTTCTCGCGCGCACCACCAAAGGCCTATGTCCTGGCGGGAAGCCTTAGAAAGCTTCCGAGGGTTCATGTCAATCTTGAGAAAGTTTACATTAATCCTCACAGGCGGACTCACTAAGTAATTCTGTGTGGGTACGTACCTTTTCTGGAAGGCAGCGTACAAGATAGGACGAGCCTCTGGCTGGCTTTTCCTCCCCTTGTATCTAAAACAAGCGCGGGTGTGCCTCCAGAAGTACGCGTCAGGGGATACCCGAACTATCTGTGTATGTGTCACTTACCAGGTGCGGACTACCCAGAATCATACCCTCGTTCCACCGTCAGAAAATACGACGGGGCGATCTCGCGATCATAAGACTATATATGTCTCTTTTCTCAGCCTCAAAGCTTATAGCCTTGGCGGCGAAGGTTAAGAGATCTACATTCTCTTCGATCGTCGAGCCCGCTGACTTTAATCTTATGGTATGGGCGCTTCTCATGAAATCGCCTAAGGTTGTCCTGGGTAAAGGCTTACTACAAGTCGATGGGCGAAGTTGTCTAGCCTAAAAATGATTAGCTTTCACAACACTCGTCCCTTGGCGACTGCTCTGCCCTATCGTGTCAAAATCGTTTCGACGAGATATCAAGGACCTTTCACGTTCTAAATCTTATTATAGATAGCATAACTAATAACTAATGTGGCGTTGCGAATAATGGCGTCAGCACCTGTGGTCACAGTCGATTCCATATTACTCGTTTTATCCGTATTAATAGCGGGAGCCTTTCTTCTACTGTCCTGGGCGTTGAATGGGAAAAACAACCGAGTCAGACTGGCCTTTAGTACTAGCCCTATTGCACAAGCCAAAGTCAAGTAGCCTGCTCACGTCCAGCATCATCCGTGGTATCAGCATCGTGTACAAGCACAAAAAATCGAGAGCCGGAACTCCCATTCGCGGCTTGTCTGATTAGGGACAACTAATGGGTGTGATACAGGGGCCTCTGTCTCCCTCTGAACATCCAAACCAAAGGACAGTCTACTTGCTTGTGCCCATACCATCCGCAGTTAAAATGAAAATAAATGAGGGTCCAAAGGAGCTCGACCGATAGGGAGAGGATGTGGTGGTAACCCCCGCAGCTTCGTCTAGAGCCGGAAAGCGTACCGGCAGTTTGAGTCGCGAAAGGGCCGCTTGCTTATATATTATAATAATAATATCTATATAAAGAAAGAACATCTTTTTTTTCCAATTGTTCATTCCTGGGAAGCGGAAGAAGCAGATAGAGCAAGGGCCTTCTCTTTCCGTCCGCTCTTCCCGAAGTGAGAGAATTGCATGTAGAGATCCGTAGGGGCTTATAGTTTAATTGGTTGAAACGTACCGCTCATAACGGTTATATTGTAGGTTCGAGCCCTACTAAGCCTACTACACTTTAGAGTGGGTGACCCACTATCTCGAAGAGCTAGAACTGTCTCCTTATGGCATTTATTGCCTAATACTAAAAAGGTAAAGGACTCACCTTAAAAGTCACTAGCCAATATCCCTATCCTTTAGAGAAAAAGGGCCCCCCCAAGGTAACCCTTTTCTCGCTGGGCTATTCCTCTCCCTAGCGGTTGAGTGTACCTCTCAGTCGAGCGAGTTTCGCAACCCGTGAATTCTGATATGTCTGCTTCAACTGGAACTTGTTCCACCTGATCTGCCCTAAGATCCCCGAAGTAGCTACTCTCGCCTTAGACCTCCGCTGATCTGCCCTATGATAGCATACCTGAATAGTGGCTTTTCCAATGAGGGGTTTAGGGCCACAGAATGAATCACTAATCCAATCCCGATTGCTGCTCCTGCCGTTGACCAAGCCGTCTTTTAAGATCCGTAGGTAAAGTCTGATCTTGCGTACCTTGCTTTCTTTGCGTTAGACGGACTTCCCGCATACAGGGGTTCACATGCCCCGGCACTGGGAGCCCTTAGTTTACAGTCGCGTACCTGTGTTATCAGATCTTTTAAAGGCTCTTGCTTTATAGTTATAGGCTGTATCTGTAAAAGCAGATCTTGAGTCTCTCACTCTCTGATATTATCTTACCTTATGTTGTTTACATCCAATAACTAGCATTATTGGTAGTTGACTCACTCTATTTAGGGGAGAGGACACCTTGACGCGGAAAGAGCTTCATCAACAGAAACTTCTACTGCTTCTTCTTCCGTAAACTGCCTCTTCATGGGCTCCCACCGAAAGGAGCATTAAATAAGGGGCTTCATCCGCCCGAGGCTAGGACCAGGCATAGGACACATCGCACACCTATTATCTTCTCTTTTTCGGGTACCTAAGGCCATACCACCGCTGATCTGCCCGGCACAACCGCCCCTAAGAAACCTCCTCTCCCTATGCCTTTAGGTCGAGACATTGCATCCCTCTTCGCATACGCTCGAGTACCACAAGTGTCCTCTTATAAGAACATAGAATCTCATGTTTAAGACACTTCTGTTCGAGTGACTGCGTACCTATCTAGAGACATTGAATACCGCTCCTGGCAGGTAGACTCACACCTCTGGGATGGAATGCTTTCTTCTACTGATTGGGCTTCTTCTTCAGCCTCAACTCTTTCTTCATCTACAGGACCGGTTCGTTCCTCTCCTTTGGCCCGGGATCCTAATTTAATATTTAATGGGCGTACCCCCTAAGTTAGAGGGCTTCCCTAACAAGACTCTTAGATTAGGCTGCATACCTCGATCGAACATGCTAATGCTAACGAGTACCACTTCGGGCTTATGCATCCCCGTAATCAAACAAGAATGGCATAACCAAAGAGTTCTTTTCCTAAAGATTGAATTCTTGCCACTGAAAGTCTCAAAGCGCTATAAACATGACCAACAGCTGATCCTTCACAACCTGTCTTTTCAGATCTCTTGTCTCCTGTGTACCTTGCTTTCTTTTATAGCAGGAGAGGGCCTTTCCTGGGGACGTTTCCTTAGGGCGTATCCCTGGGGCCGATATCCTAGGGCTTGAGAAGACGTTCTTGGCGAGAAGCGATAGGCGTAGCCTTAGGGTGGTAGGTTCGAAGCCTTAGTTCGATGCCCTGTTAGAATCTTGTCGAAGAAGGGAAGTTCTATACATTAATAATGAAGGGGTCTTCTGAGCTCTAGTTCGAGACACTGCGCACCTAGTCTTCACATGTCTGTATCTTCTCTTATCTTATCTTACCTTATCAGTCTGATTCCACTTCCACAGGCACGGGCTCTGCCCTCTCCAAATTTGATTGGACTACGGCCGTTAAGAAAGTCATCCAACCAGGGAATGGTAGTTGACTAAGGATCCTTTGGCACCTGCTGCTTCTTCTGAGACTCCTTCTTCGGAAAGAGCTGAAACTCCTTTGGCTGCAACGGCTTCATTAAATGACTTCCACAGGCTCTGCCCTAAGAACTGGTGTCTTGTCTTATCGACGCGTCAGAATAATTCCCTGCGCACCCAGGCAACGGCTTCATTTTATGAGTTCCACCAGATCTGCCCTATTGGATTGGTTCTAGTAGCTAGGGCCTCTCCTTGAGAGTCGAGTGCCACACGGGACTCAGAACTTCAGTCTGGATAAGGTTGACAAGCCAGAAGTACGCCTGTCTGACCTAAAGCTGGGTCTCCTTTTCTTAGAAGATCTCCAACCGCGGGACTCAGAACTGAAGTTGCTAACCAACCACCCTTAGACGTTTCCCCACGATCTGCCCTAAGAATGGCATAGCCGAAGAGTAGCTTCGCTAAAGATTGATTCCTTGCCAAAGAAAGGATCAGTGAACTAAGGGCGTTACCTCTCCCAACAGCTGCACCAGAAAGTGAAATGGGAGAAGCTCCAATTAGTCTTAGTTTAGCACCTTTTTCACCTGAAAGATAATAGAATTAGATGCTTCTTTTCCGAGGTAAGAACCGCCTTAAACCAACCAAAAGGAGCATTAAATACGCTTTCTTCAGCTTCGGAAACTGCTTCTTCAACAGTTTCTTAGACTTAAGCCGAAACTGCTTGTTCCTCTACTTCTAGTCGAGTTACTTCGTTCCTCTCAAAGGGGAAGACACCTTCTTAAACACAGTGTACGGGATTCCCATCCCGATTAGGATGATCTTTCGCAGAAACTTCTTCTTCAGAGTCAACTCCTGCGGCTTCTTTGTCAACCGGTCAGGGAGGGTCAACTCAAACAGGCGCTTCAACCGCTAGCATTAAATACGGGGCTTCAACGGCTTCAACTCCTTCTTCTTCAGCTGAAACTCCTTTCTCAAAGGGGCAGCTTCTTAGTGTACGGGATTCCCATCCCGATTAGGTGACTCGACCGCACAGACTAGAACGTGAGTTCTAGGGAGAGGATGATCTTTCGCAGAAACTGAGACTGCATCTACATCTAAAATACCCGTTGAAGACTAAGCTTCGGCCCTTGCTTTCCCTAAAGTACATAACGTTTCAAGCAATTACGCGAGATGCCGTCTAAGAAAGTCTAATTGTCGTTTACTTACATTACATGGATCGGCGTGAGCCGGGTACAAACCAACCTAAAGTGGACCTTTGCTTCTCTTACCGCATTTGATGAAAAACTAGATCTGGTCAATTCGTACCCCGGAACCTCGTCTGAAACTTCGTCTTCTGAATTGACTTCGACTGCACCTTTCGCCCCCCAGGATCTTAAGCTGCGCACCTTAGACCAATGCCTCCCCGGCCGGCTAACCCCTTAGACTGATTAGACTGAGACCCCGGACCTACAACGCCGGATATCGAACCACGGATATTGTCTATCGCATGATCTGCCGAAGTGCCGTTCCTAGGACGTTAGAGCTGGCTGCACTCAGTACGATGCTTGCCAACATTGAGTTCCACTGGCCGGTTAGAGTAAGGTGCACACTTGCATCTTTGGATTCTCTTGAGCAGAAAGTCCTTCTTCACATGACATGCGCGTACCTCTCACATGTGTTCGATTCACATCCTTAGCCAAAGAATTCCTTTTCCAATGATAGAATTCTTGCCACAGAATGTCTCAAAGAAGAGAAGACATGACCAATACCTACAGCAGCAGCAGCGAGTTAAATTGTAGAAGCTCCAGCACCTATGAGTTTAGTTAGTTTTTCACCCTCTAACACAGAAAAAAGAGAATTAGAAGCTTCTTTATCTTCTTATATAGTTATATAGTTCACATCTCTCATATTATTATATGATAATATGTTTCATAGTCTCTATAGACTGTAAACTACCTAACGACAGGACTACCACCCCTTGGGAAGATCCCCCTCTCCCTTTGGTCGACTTCTTTCAGACCTTATGTCGATTCGTACCTTTCGCGTCTGTAAAGATCCTTGTTTCAACCAATTAAACTATACGCCAAAAAAGAAAGTGCTTTTCTTGTCGGTTACTTACATTACATGGATCGGTGTGAACCGTACTACTTAATGACCTAAAGGGGACCTTTTTCTCTTATTAGATTAAATTTTAAGAAAAAAGTCGTCTATTCTGCTCTATTATTATATAATTAAGTACGTTAGAATTTTCTTTCATTTGAAGAAAAGGGCAGTGACTTAGTCGAGCACCGCTGGTAGCTAGCCGCCTTTCGCCTCTTCAATCGTCCTTCCTTCTCAATGCCAAAGCGTCCAGCCAAGGCATGAAGAACTTCTACTTGAGAAGAGGAAAGCCATCATCCAACCCGGAAGAAAACAGAGAAATCACCTCTTTTTGACCACCTAGTACACGGAAGACCAAGCAAATCTCGTTCAAAAAACGAATGAAATTCAAACGAAACTTGCCCGACCTATTTATCCGTTGGGAGAGGGAGAGGACAGCTCTTAAATCTCTGATGGTCCGTATTAGTAATAGGCTTTAGTCGTTTGGATACTAGGGCTTGGTTTGAGACGACCCATCCGTTGGTTAGGTATCGGCTCTTTACCAGTCTAAGACTGAGTAAAGAATTCACCCTATTGACGCACCTTATGGGCCACCTACTTATATATAACTGACAGTCAAAGCTTATGAGAATCAGTTATAGCGGCCTAAACCGGAAGAAAAAGTATGCGTATACAGTACGACACGTTTAAGTACACTCACTCTCTTCTCACTAAGGAAGATTCTTAGGGATACTATAGCAGCAATGTCTCCAGTAGCTAGCAGCCGGCTGTTAACCGACAGGTCGTACCTAGATGAAATGGAGATGAAATTCGTCGGACTACACCTAGTCTAACCTACTATGCCTTATGCTAATATTTTTAAATACGTGTCTGATTGATTGAGTACTTTTCTTGCTGTTGAATACTTGACCTTAGTTCGACTTGATAGGTTAGAATTGTATCAGCCAATAGAAAGGTAGTTTATGTTCTTAAACGTAGGTACTAGACTGATGACATGTAACGATATATCATATAGAATATAGAAGCATAAAATTATCTTCTTCTACGTTTGGGGGATGCAAAAGGCACAAACTTCTACCACTGCTGGAGCGGAAGTTGATCATCTTTTCTCTGCTTTGAGGCTTGAAGTGGCCATAAAATCGTCTTTCGAAAAGGAATTCAAAGGGTACGCAATCTGACCTGTGGAATAAGATTGCCAAAGTGGCTTGGTTTTGGAGCTTACAGGTCTTAATGCACCAACTAGCCTTTCCTTTAATTAAAGCAAAAAAGTTCACTTCCCTGTGTAAGGCTGACTAATCCGCCGAACAGCTCGGGTAAAATCAAAGATAATAGTGCGAACCTATAGGGCCTTTAGGTACTCGACTGTTAAGGAGAGGGGCTGGAAATGCTACCACTGCTGGAGCAATAGCAATTGGGAATGCGTCTTCGTTGACGGGGTCTAATCTTGCACAAAGGTTAGAGACAGAAGGACTAGAAGGAGCTAAACCAACCAATAAGAACAGGAACCACTGCACTAGCAGGAGCGGAAGTTGGGATTGGAAATTAAGCATTAGGTGCTCTTATTCTCGTGTTATAAGGTGCTAAACTAATAGGTCATGGAACAGCAACCATTGCTTGACTTGTGTTGGGAATCTTTATCGTTCACTGAGAATAATGTAAGGTCCTTCTTACCTGGTGGAGAAGAGAATTAGATTCTCAGCCTTGTCGGGGCTATACTGGGACATTCTTATAAGTTATTCGGCCTAAGCCGAAGCATCAGTATTTCACTATTTAAGTTATAGAATTAAGGCTGATAGATCAAGTCTTAGTATTAGGTAGTCGAACTAATGTGAGTTGACCTTTACCATATAGGTTGATGGATCTAGTGGTTAGACTCACATAAGAATAGAGCGCTAGTGTCTCTTATGCAGGGGTAGTTGGATAAGCCCGGCCTATTGGTATTGGATCAAGAGCAGTCGATGGTCCTCAAGAGTTTGGGTGTTCCCCGGCCAAAACAAAAGGGGGTGGGCCTTTACATGCAATTGCAAGATCTTTAAATTCTTCTTTGGCCATTTCCTCGGGAAAAGGCTTCGATGTTCCTATCCTAGAGGGCAGGAGCCTCTACCCACGACATAAGAGGGAAAGACACGCGAAAGAAGATCACTGGATTGATCGGAGCGGAAAATTCCTGCTTGAAGACTCCTTTTTGAAGGATTACCCACTGGCCTAGTTATAGTCAGTAAAGAACCTTTCAGTCCTGCGTACCGGTTCTGTAAATTCAATCCTTTCTTAAAGGACATCACGTTTAATTGGTTGGAGCTTCCTAAGCCAGTTAACCAAAGGAAGTGGGAAGATCTACTTCTACGTAGTTGCTAAGCCGGTCTGGTCTTCTACCAGAGTAAGTTGACTTCTTTACGATTAGAAATCAAAGATCTTACATCAGAAAAAGTTTATTTAGATAAGCCTCGAATTCTCTGAATTTCATGTCGAAAGTTAAAAACTAACTTAACTAATTGGTGTAGGAGCTGCTACCATTTCACTTGCTGGTGCTAAAGTTGATATTGGAAATGCCTTTAATTGTGCAATGATCCAATCAGTGACAATCACTCAAGAATTGTGCAGGCAGTCTTAGGCTATTCTTGCCCTATCCTTATCGTTCTATAACGAGTATTGCTTCGTCGATCTTAGCCTTCCAAGTCACATTGCCTGGCACGAAAGAGAGATATGAATTCTTCATCTCGTGGGTTGAGGGATGGATCTGCCCAAGTAGGACAACCATTGGTATGGTAATGCCAAAAGGTAGCATAGGGGTATACAGGCCTCCGATTCCGTACGACTCCGTCAGTCTAGGTCGTTTCAGAAAGCTTTGTAGAGGTGAATTCAGTGCTTAACGCTAAGTAATCGCCGGGTGCGCCCGCATTAGAGCTTGGTTAGAAATCCAAGCGCGAAAGCTTTCTTCCCTCTACTAGTAGACTTGGAATCAAAGGGTGCCAGAGATTCTATCCCGTAAATAAGGAAGCAGCGGACTCTCGACTTTCAGAAGGAGCTTTTACTCGTGATAAGCTAAAGAGTCAACCCCCAAGCGGGATCTGAACTTCATTACGGGTTTTGGGACGATCGGGAAACCGTATTCCCAGCAGGAGCGAACCAAGAGATCAAATTTATGGTCAATATCCGACCCGAGGGCGAAAGCCGAGGCGAAAGGCGGCCTACCTAGTCGAAAAAGATGAAAAAGCGGCCCTCTCAAAGCCTTAAGCCCTAGTCGTTGTCGACGGGCAGCCCGAAGTTGAGCGGCAGAGACATGATGCGGAAATCAACCCTGAATTGCCTAGTCAATATGAGGTAAGATCCTACCCCATGTTTATAGCAGAGGATTCCTCCCATATTATGGCCGAGGTTTCCCCTATGCTTGTGATCCTGCTTTTGTTTCGGGATTGGCCCTTGCTAGCCTTTCTTAGTCAAGAGCTTAGCTTGTTCCAACATATTATCTTGTCCTTGATCCTTATGTTGATAAGGGCAAGCTTTGGTTCCGACATGTGAAGAATCCGTCTCAGAATCAGCCCCAACCCTTGATGATGCTCTTTCATCGGCTGAAAGAGCTGTTGAAGTTGAAGTTTCCGCAGCGGATGGGGCAAGAAAGCCTATGCGCCATAACCAGAAGGCGCTTAGTTTAAGACTTTAAGACGACGTTCTCGTCGGTGGGAGTAGACCAGTTGAACAAGAGCTGCCTATTTACAGGAGAGGAAGAACTCATGAATTAAGAATTCAAGTCTTGGATCGATTTAAAAACAGAGTTCCCGAATTAGCCCTTGGATTCAAGCCTTAATCGACAAAAAACCACGGGGAGGGGGTTCTTTCAGTACAGTCGACATAGAGATTCTCGCTTATCTAAGCTTAGACTTAGCCAAGCATATCTCGTTCGTAAACGCCGACTAGCCTTTGGGCGTACTCGCTTGCCCGTGGAGAAGCATCGCGCTCCTACCCCGGGAAGTAGGCACTTGCTACAGGAAGCCGAACAAGACCCTAGGGGTCAACCCCGACATTCAGGAAAAGACAACAATCTCTTGTATTTTCTTACTTGCTTAGTCAACAAGACCTTATAAACCAGCACATAAGACGTAAGACGGCGAAAGGCGAAACGAGATCACTTGATCGGAGCAGAAACCTACTGCAAAAGCAGGATTAACTTTTGTGTTATGGAACGAAAATGAAACTAGATTTCAACTAAAACGGGATCCGGGGGAACAAGAACTCCTTCACTTAACCGCAAAGGGGAATCAACCCTTGGAGTCAATCCGGAAAGTCATGAAAACACAAAGGAAAGTTGTTAAGTCCAATTCAATTCCAATGGGGCTGAGACTGCCCGGCCTGTAATGGTACGTACGAACAGGCTGAAGCTTAGTAAAGGGAGGTTCCTTGTTGGAGAGGTTGTGAAAGTCGACCATCGGGAGACATATTCAATGTCTCGGAAAGGGAGGCGTATTGTTTACTGACTCGACTGTAAGGGAGAGGGGTAGCATACCCAGGGCACACCGGGCATAACACCATAGAAGGTTAGGTTGACTTTCTTACTCGCGTGTAACAGAGGAGAATCCGCTCTTGGATTCAAACCTAATAGGAAGGAAAACACAAGGTAGTTGACTACTCGACTGTAAGGAGAGAGGGGGTGCTGAAAGAAGCCGACTATTTACAGAGGGAAAATGCCTTGCCCGAGGAAACAACCACGCGAATTTACTGAGCCCTTCCTAAGCCCCGCCGAGGGGGTTGGTTACTCCCGAAGAACCAAAGGAAGAAGAAGAGACCTGCCCTGACTTCCCTGAGGAAACAACTACTTGAATTTACTTGCCCTTACTTGACTTGTGACAGGGGAACCTATACGAAAAGAGAAAGCAGGTCCTTTTACTTACCGAGAAATCCAAGAGGGAAAAGGTATGTGATGGATCGGAAACAACAAAACTACGATTTGAGAGCCAGAACCAGAAGAAGACCATATTTCCAGAACAGGCAGAAGGAAGAAATTCCTGGAACCACTTGCCCGAACCACCCCCGGTGGAGAACGGGGCGAAGAAAACACTGGCACTGCCAGAAATCAAGCGCCCGGGTGTGCTATTACGAAAAGAAGTGAAAGGGGAATATGCCCTTGACACGGGCGGGCAGGAAGAATTTAAGGGCCTATGTACGTGCTAAAAAAGGAAGCCGCCCCTAACACGAGCAGCAAGAATTGCGGCTAGGGCCGATGGTTCGCGGAATTTAGATCAGATGGGAAACTACAACTGGAAATTGTCCCTAACAAGGGCATGAATAATAACACGAGCATAATCATATATAAACATATAAATATAAGGACTAACTTCAAGAAGGATTGCCTTAGAAAGATGACCCTTTTCCAGAAAGGGAGCAGCGAATCCTGGCATTCACGCAAGAAATGGAATTTAGGGCCTATGGGCCGATGATTACTAACTTCTTCCCGGGGGAAGAACTACTTGAATTTACTTGCCCCTACGCTACTTGTGACAAGAGAACGAAAGGATCAACCAGATCCCTTTACTCAGAAATCCCAGAGGGAGTAGGGACGTGATAAGATTCCCTGTCGCCGGAGAAAGAAGGGGATTTACGAGCCAGAAGAGTAGCCTATTGCCCAGTAAAAGGCCCCTAGTGCTGGAGCAGGAAGAAGCAAACACAGGACAGAACCAATTCCCGCTGAAACCACGCCCGATGGAACGGGCAGAAAGGCCCGCTGGCTCGAACCAATTCCTGCAACAGGAGGAAGAAGACACAAGAAACCAGAAAACTTGGCAGGGAAAGAAAAAAGACCGGGGCAAGACTCCTGGGAACGACTAAGTCGAGGGGGGCTCTAAATGAACCCAATTCCTCGGGAAAGGGCGCGTGATAGATTCGACTCCCGTCGGGAGCTACGGGTTGAGAGCCATAACATAAAAGGAAGAGGCAAACACTGGAACTGGCATTGGAATTCAGCCGAGAAATCGAGAAAAAAGTGTGCTATTACGAAACTGGTAAACAGGGACTGCTAATGGAATAGGCCCTTTAACACGAGCACGAAGACTTTAAGGGCAGACGGGAAACTACAGTAGGAAATAGAGCTCCTAACACGAACACAAGTGTAAGCTTATAAAAGCATATAAATATAAGCATAAAATGTACTAATTTCAAGAAGGATTGCCTTCTAAATCTGCCCCTTTTGCAGAAAGGGGACAGCAATTTCTCGCAGGAATGCTCGGATTTGAACAAAAAAACCATTTATCGTGAAAAAAAACACGAAAAAAAATGTTAAACAAATCAACAAAAATTCCTAGGGGAGTCTGAACAACCAAATATACGCGCGCGCGAGAAAACGAGATCCGCCCTTGCACGAAAGCATGCCTATAAAATAAGTATAAAACGAATGACAGAATTAGTCAGTTGAAGAAGGGAAGAAGGCCTTTTCCAAGAAGAAAGAGACGATCCTAGCAGGCAAGCCCTAGCAATCAGGCCAGAAGACGACGACAAAAAGAAACAACAGCAAAGTTCAGAATAGGAGAGTTGTTTAAGGATACGCAGTATCTCGAACTAATGTGAGAGGGAGAGTGCACCAATAGCTGCTGCCTTCAGGTCTTTTCAATATCCGTAAGCCAGTGAACTTCATCTCATGTAAGTCAACTACTAAGTCAACTACAATTTAATTAGACTAATTTCTCTTTTTTCTGCGAGATTGGGTTGGAAACAAGTGTACTTACTTAAGATAGTACTTACTCTAATCTACTGCATTGGACTACTGCCCTGGCATTGAGAAGGACGGATGAACCCAGCCGTGGACGGAGCTCGGTAGTTTCAGGCGTATTTCGGGTGAAAGGCGACCCCCAAGCCCAAGGCCGTGTCAGGTGAAGAGGAAGGCGCTGCAACCGTGGATGGGGCCCCTCCCTTGAAGTAGAATGCAAAGTAGGCGGACATCGGTAATAGCACGGAGCATCGAGCGCAAAAAAGAGCGTGCCGACCCACAATTGACTGAGCCGGAGTCCAATATCCATGGCTCAGGGGGGACGTCGAGCGAGCTCTCCCAGAGGGGGTAAGGAGCAGCGGTGGTAGAAGTCAATGGAGTTAACGAGGCCAGGGTTTCGAACAGAACCTCGATACTACAGGCTGTCCCTGTAGACAGGCTATGCCGCGTTTATCCGGCCGATACATGGGTGTAGAAGGCTGCTAGGGGGTTCGAAGAAAGAGAAAGAAGACCTAAGCGGCTGGAAACTGATTCTGTGATCGAAAGCCACCAGAGAATATATCCAAATACGAGAAAACCCTGAACCCAAGCCTCGATGGGAACGAAGGCGTAGTTACGAGCCTGTTCACCAGTACCGGACACGATCCAAGACCAAGGAATCCTTCTTGAGAACCCGCCTAGTCTCACGGGCAGCGTCTTGCCATCTAGTCGTCTTAGACGGCGTCAGCTACTTAGTTATCATCTTCTGCCTTCCCCTTGTGTTGATGCCAGATTCCATCTTTCTTGATGGAAATGCTGATACCCCGCTAACAGCCGATCCACCAACCCGACCCGCCTTCCCTTTCTGGGGTCGGAAACAGCCTCTCTTCTGTGATGACTCTTCCCTGGCAATCCATCCGGAAGGGAGAAGGCAGCCTTTGGTCGTTTTTGTGCCGGTTCGTTCTGAACCTATCTTCTTATCAAAGAAGAAGTGAGTGTGATCAACCTCGTCAGGTTTCTTTCTCTTCCTGGCGGATGAGATGTTCATTCTCTTCCTTGCTGAGGAGATACCGTTCCCAACCCTTGCAACTAACCATCTGACAGGAGAAGGCGTTTGCAAACCCTTGATGTACGAAGATGACCCTTACCCGGATTCCCTTTCTCTCCGACTGGCCGGACACCCTTCCTATCCGGCGGGCGAATTGCAGTATAGCAAGATAAGCTTCACCTGCGAAGGGACACCTGGCTCCCCCAGTAAGGGACCGACCCGGTTTTTTCTCCCACGTCGCTTTCTAAAATAACAAAGTTCTGGACGCGAGTCCCGGCTTTGGGTAAGGAGGAGGATTCCGGCCAGGCCCAAATGCAAGAAAGGCGCCACAGGTGCCACACGTCAGGCCAGTCATTAACCAGGTTATCCGGCCAGGACACGCAACCTCCAGAGGGACCTAGGGTAAAAGAGGCCAGCACATTCGTGGTTCGGACACGAGTGAGCCCGGGCTTCTCCCGCGGATAAGTCAAACTGCCACGGCCGGGTCGCTTCCCAAAAGCAAATGAGCACATGGGCAAAGGCGATCAAGCACTGAAAGGGGTGCGAAGAACGATGAACAATCCCAACAGGCCCAGACAACTGTTACGCTATCTATCTTACACATTGAATTAACACATTGAATTATCATTCTCATTAAAGAATCTCATCTTTTTTCTTCAAATTCAAGAAAATTAAATGTAATAAGAGAAGTCGTTCCTTTTTCGATATCTGAGTTCTAAGTTGACTGGATGCCACCGATCTCGTAGAGATTAGGCAAGGCCTGAGTTCTTGCCCCATGAGGGTGTTCTCGTTTGGGTCGTCGAAGGTCAGAACTGAACTTAGAATGGAGAAAAGGGAGCTTCTTCTTGTACCCACTTCTTCCTTATGCTGCGAAGCATAATTTTTGGGGAGAACGCGTAGGTGGCGAGCCAGAGCTGATTGGGGCTTTGAAGAAAAAGAAACAACAGCAAAGTGAAGAATAGGAGAGGTGCACACCTAAGTCCACAAGCGGTCACAGGAAAGGCTGATAGTGATATAGTTCCTACGGATCTGAATTCAATTTAAACTTGATAAGTGGCGAACGGATTCGGATTGGGGCTTTGAAGAAAAAGAAACAACAGCAAAGTGAAGAATAGGAGAAAAGGCAGCGAAGCTGGCTCGAACGCTAGTGAGAGGTACTGTTTACAGACTCGCCAAGCTACTAGTAAGGAGAGGAAGATGCACAGATGCCAGTCGTAGGTTAGCTGCCAGTAGCAAAGGTAATAGATACCGACGAAGCAGACAAGGTGCGCCGGGTTCAAGCTTTGGTTGGATACTCTGGGTGCGGTCGAAGACAATGAAGTCAACGCAGTTTGAACAGAACTAATATAGAATGCAATACAATAGGCGAGAGGTTGCGAAGCTCACTCGACTAATGTAATATAATAAGAGAAGAAAAGTTAGTAAACAGCCTAACTATAGAGTCGGTAAACTGCATTCCACCAACTTGAATGAAATGTAATCTTCAAATGTAAGATAAGTGGCAAGAAAGAACTAATTGGGGCTTTGAATAAAAAGAAACAACAGCAAAGTGAAGAATAGGAGCTAGTTTACAGACTCTTTTGCCAGGTAAAGTGAAGAATAGGAGAGTTGTTTACAGATATGGGGTTTACAGACTCTATTCTACAGTTAGCGCTGAGGAGAGGCGTTGGTCGATAGGCCTAGTAAGACGTCCTTAGTTCGATATCTGGGAGGCTTAGTTCGATAGGCGAGATCCGGTCTCCCAGGGGATAAGGTGCGAAAGAGAGTTTCAGTTCTTAAGTCCTATGCCTATTCAAATGGGGAAGTTCTTAAACGTTGTATTCTCTATCTATATCTATAATAGGAGACTCGTGGTACTCGCCCAGCTCCTAGTAAGGAGAGGTTGTTTAGGGTTGGATAATCCTAAGCCGTAGGTCTAGGGCGTTGTTACCCTGCCGGGGCGTAAGAGAGTTTCTGTTCTTAGGTGTATACCGTTGGAAAGCTCTTAAATATTGTATTCTCTATCTATATCTATAATAGGAGCCTTATGGTACTCGCATTATAAAAGAAGAGGGAGCGGGTTTAGGGTTTGAGACTGCCGGGTCTTGTTCCGCGGATGGCGAATGAGGAGAGGGAGCGGGTCGTTTACGCGGGCGGGACTTGACTCAAAGTTAAGGGCATTTTGGCAAGGAGAGGTATGAAATGACTCTATCGCTAGGCGTAGGTCTAAGGTGCGCAGGGGATGATGATTACGGGGCCCCACGGTATGATCGCTCAATCAAAGCCAGTTTCGGACGAGGTGAGATCGGAGATCGGCAAAGCGGGCTTCCAAGGTCAAAGCTCCATTGGGTGCGGGATCAAATCTGCCAAAGCAGGTCCTAATGCGCCGTATCTAAGTGTCTAGATCGAAGATAAGACATCTACAGGTTTTTATAATAATACCTGAGCTCTGTAAGAAGCGGTTAAAAGCAGCTATAGCGGGAACTCGTATGTAAAAAGGTAGTTGGTACTGGCCTCCCTTGAATTTAAAGGGTTGACTTACAGCCGCAAATACCAGCTGGTTTTTAAAGAGGGATCCTGATCCCGCGGAACAAGTCCAAGAAGATTCTAATCTTCTGAATTCAGGAAGCCCGATTCAACTCAAAAGTCTCAGATCCTAGTGATAGAGATCCTGTCCAAGAAGGGCAAAGCCAAGATAACAGGCCTAACCTATAGAGGCTGGAGCTGAAGTTGATCCTGTTTTCTCTGCTTTGAGACTTTCAGCGGCAAGAAAGAAATCCTTCATTGGGTATTCAAGATGAGGTTGGATCATGTCCATACTTGACTTGGAATTCCAGAATCCTGCCCGTGGTAAACCGGGCTAAATTGGGCTCTAAGGCCCGTAATCGGCAGCAGCCGAAAGAGAAGCATCTTTTGCTCGTGGCAAAGGGTCAACTGCTGAAAAAGGGGTCTCAGAAGAAGCATAAGGCCCAAGAGCATCCTAGTCTGGAAGGGAATCCCGTACACTTAGCTTAGCAGGTACGCCGGCTTCAAGCTTTCGCCCGAACAGTTTGAAATTCAGAAGAAGAAGTTTCGGCCCTTTAAGTTTAAGAGGGGCTTTAGCCTCTTTCCGAAGCTGAAGAATTTAATGCTCCTTTTTGCCCGTGAATAAGCCCGATCTGCCAAACCAGGATCGGCCTTTGAAGTCTCAGTCGATGAAGAAGCCCTTTTAATTATCTTATTTCAATGTTAGAAGGAGCAGGGGCTGCAACCATTTCGTTTTCGGGCGCAAAAGTTGGTATTGGGAATGTGTTTACTAATCCTTTCTCTGGAAAGATATCTTTGGCAAAGTCTTTTGGATACGGGATTTTCGCTAAGATTGTGCGCGGGCAGCTTGGTTTGAGATCAAAGATCGGCAACCGGAGAGAAAAACATCGTTTAATTGGGATCAACATAATCGACCTTTGCCGGAGCGGAAGACATGGGAAATGCTTCTTTACGACATATCGTGTGAACTATATTACTGAATAAGAGAATTAAAATGAGATTCTTCTCTTGTTAGAAGGTACTAAAGCCACAGGTCCTGGACCTGCAACCATTGCTGGAGCAATAGTGGTCGGGAACGTGTCTTCTTTGACGGTCTAATCTTGCACAACGGTTAGAGACAGAAGGGTCCTGTGAGCTTTAAACCTGGGTCCTATGTTTTAATCCTAGACTAATCTTAATCCTAAGTTAGGTTAGGTTCCGAGAGTTCGATCCGGTCCATAGTTGCCACAGCTGACACGGAATTTGAGAATCCTGCCCGCGGTAAAGGGCTTCCAAGGCCCATATATGAAGAAGCCGCAGGGGAATCACTAACATTATACCATGCCCATACGAATCCCATTAGGGAACTAGATGTAACAGGATCGTTTGTTCCAGTCGAAGAATCCGTCAATGAATCGGCCCCAACTTCAGCTCTTTCTGCCGCTGACAAAGTCTAAGATGAGGCCGTTGCAGAAAAAAGGAGCTTCGGAAGCTTATCATTCTATAAATTGAATGTTCTAAACCCAGAGGTCCTGGAGCTGCAGCCATTGCTAAAGCAGGAGCTTCAGTCGGTACTGGTCATGGAGCAGCAACCATTGCACTAAAAGGTGCTCAAGTTGAGATTGGTATTGGGAATGTCTTTAGTGAAATGATCCTTTATGTGGCACGAAATCCGTCACTTGCTAAACCGCTTTCGGGTATGAAGCATGTAATTCTATTCTCTTTCAAGTTTGAAGAAAACCTCTAGTTGCAGGTGCTGCTACCATTGCTGGAGCTGAAATTGGAAATGTGTTCTCTTCGCTGAGACATGATGTTGCCATAAGTTGCCGTAAATCAATAAGTAGAAAAGCAGCTCTTTGTATGCGCTATTGAAGGTGCGCAGCTGCTCGACTATAAGGAGAGGAATTGAACTTGTTGGGGCTTATACCAGAGCACTAGCAGGAGCTGCTGTCAGTATTGGGAATGCGCTTTGTGCAATGATTCCCTCTGCGGCCATAAATCCATCATTAGAAAATATGAAGTCTTTGGACTTGGGGCAGATCCAGAGGAAGAAGACTAAGATGCAGCCAGTGGAGACCGATCTCAGAACAAGAAAAGTACTTTATTGTAAACGGATTTTGATATTTGTCTCCCAAGATTGGGGAAGAATCAGTTCTTTCTGCTGCAGACTCACGAGTTGAAGATGTCCCATCTGTTGGTTGAGAAAGGCGAATTCGGCATAACATAATGAAGGCGATTCGGTTCCATCAGCTCTGGCCGAGGATGAAACTGCACCATCCACTGATGACGCGGTTCTTTGAGAAAGCTCAATTTCAAGGAAGTCAGTATAAGCCCCAACTGTGGCTTAAGGAGTTTACGAAGAATCAGTTCTTTCTGCTGCAGACTCAAGATCATCTGTTTCAGCCCGGGAATCCCGTAGACTGAGGAAGTAGGCCGGGTTCAAGGCAAGCTTTGGTTCCGCCAAGCCTAAGCTATATTTAAAAAGGTGCAGTCGAAGACGAAGTTTCGGATGATCGAACAGTTTTCAATGAAGTCGACGAAGTTTCGGCCGTTTGAGGTGTGAAACGAGATCGTACTAAACGCAAATTCACTTTGTTATAGGGTTATAGGAGCGAACCTAAAGTTTAGGTCAATTCCCACCATGAGAATAAGGGCTAAACTATCAAACTCAACTAAAGCATCGACTGGTGACAAGAAAGAAATGGAAAAGTCTTTGGTTACGCGGCAGATCCAGTGGAACTCATTTCCCAAAGAAAAGTGATGTTTCAATCGTACATGTGTACGGGTCTCACTATATTCCTATTCCTTTAAAGGCGAAAGTTGAATGAGAGGACACTCGAACGAAAGGGCAGATCCGGCCCATACTTGACACGGAATTCCATTGGTTGGATAATCCTGCCCATGAAAGGGTTAAAACGGGGTCCGTAATCGGCAGCAGACTCAAGAGCAGTCCATGATGGAGGGGAAGAAAGCGCATTTAATGCTCGTTTCGGTTGTAAAGTACAGAATTCAACCTTTATCAGCCTCGTCAAGAGACGCATGTGCTTGTGCTGAACCCTTGTGGTAGATCAGACAAAAAAGCAGCAAGTGGAACAGGAGCAGCCTCATCCTAATGTGCTGAAAAGGCAGGCTCCAAAGGAGCTCGACCAATAGGGCAGAAGTGGCACTCTCTCTATAGTAATGTGAGACTAAGCGATCCTGTAGATGAATAAAGAGTTTCGACTGTGGATGAAGCAGTTTCGGGGGCAAGTTCCTAAACAGGTGGAACAAGCCGGTCAGACTCAGCCAGTGGAAGCAGACAGAGGTAGTTTCCTTTAGGCGGGGAAGACTGAGTTCGAATTGCGATATCCGCGCTTAATGTCTTGCCTCCTAGGTTCGGTTCCGATAGTTCGATCAAGTCCATACTTGAGACGGAATGAAATCCATTTGAGAATCCTGTCCCATGGTAAACTTCAAGGAAAGCAAGGGCTTAAGTGTAGTCTCCAACTAGTATTGGTGTCGTAGATGTAGAAGAAGTTTCTGCTCAAGAGAATCTCTTTCAGGATGCTCATCCCGCACAATGCACCTCCTCATAGGGTCTCTGCCCCTTTTCTTGGATTTGAGAGGCGCGAAGTCACTCGATTAAGAGTTAAGAGGAAGAAGGACTTTTTCCGCCGTGGATGAAAGCCCCGTTAAGAAAGCATCGCTTGGTTTTGACGTTGGAAAGTGAAGACTTTCAGCTGCCGTTGCGGGTGCCCTTAGATAAAGGATCCTTACCTTTCCCTGGGTGGATGATACCATAGGGCCAGAGTTCCTTTCCAAATCCGGGGAACCGGAGTTCGAAGAGATTCTTCCGATGAAAAGAGTGTGTGAACAAGAGGATCATTCTTTCCAGTCGATGAAGAAGGAGCCGAAGTCTCTGTTGAAGTTAGATTCACTTCCTTGAGCGAAAGGAGATTTTGCTTTCATACTCTCCGACTTTCCTTTCAGTGGCGAAATGCCGGTATTTTCTCCCATTTTAGGTAGAAAGGTGCACAATCAAACTCTCTTTGGAGGAGAGGCGTAGGTCGATAGGCCTAGTAAGACGTCCTTAGTTCGATATCAGGGGCAGCGGAGTCACTATCACTATGTCGATGCTTTAGGGCCTTTACTAAGCCCAACGGGCCTGGGGTTCGAAGCCTTAGTTCGATAGGCGCTTAGCCCCATTAGAAGCACCAGTTAGAGATCCGCCAAAGGAAGATCCTCCTGTTACAGATGCACAGATGCCAGTAGTAAGACAAAGCTGCCAGTGACAGACAGTTAGAGATCCGCCCTTACAGGTGGTAGTTTACTGACTCGAGCTAATATAATAGGGAGAGGAACAAAAGCAGCCAGTGCATCCTACAAAGGAGAATGCGCAAACACAGGTTCAAAAGGATCAGCCAAAGGAGTTTAAGCAGTGGATCATACTATAGACAAGCTGCCAGTTACAGTCGCAGCGCATACCTTAACGCAAGAAAACTGCTTTTTCGGGTTGGAAGAAGAAAGTACTAGGCGTAGCTAGTCGACTAATATAAGATAATAAGGTGCGCGGTGTCTCGTTAGAATGTGAAGAGGTAGTTTACTGACTCGACTGTTAAGGAGAGGACAGAAGTGTTGTGGTTGGACACTGCCTAGGGGCGTTTAGCAGCAGCGAAAGACAAGACACCAGTTGTTAGGCGAGATCCGGGGCCAAAGACTAGGGTGGTTTACCTGAGCGTAGGGCCTTTCCCTTTCCCTGGGGCGTAGGTCGTTAGGGAGAGGGTCGTTGGTTAGCTGCCAGTAGCAAGATCAGACTTTACAGCAAGTGACTATAGCTATAGAACATCAGCAAGTGGAACAAGAGCCAGTTACAGATCAGACTTCACTGCAAGTCCCAAAGATAATAGAGAATACGAGAACTCTCAAGCTTCCACTCTTTAAAGCAAGTGCTTTAGGTCAGAGTAAGATAGAAGACAGTGCCATCCAGTGGAACTTCTCATTCTAAGGTGATATAAGATATATATTTATATAATTATATATATAATGAAAAGAAGCTTAGAATGCTCATCTTATAATGTGAAAAAGAAACTAAACTCATAGCAGCAGGAGCTTAGACCATTGCACTAGCAGGAGCTTCAAGTGCTAAAGTTGGTCATGTCTTTAGTGAGTTGGTACACTCAGGGGCAAGGAATCCATAAATGGCAAAGCCACTCTTTGGACATACTTATTGATACGTCGACCTTCCCCTTGTGGGCTAAGGATCTCCTTTCCGGGGCTCCAGCCCTCTCCCCTAAGGTCGAGCAAGTTTCACAACCTATAACTAACTATAGAGACATTGAACTGCCTTTCAGTCGAGGGGATACGCCTCTGTTCTGTAAATTAAAGACTTTATGAGATGGCGTCTAGTTTAATTGGTTGAAACGTGCTTGACTTTACAAGCCAAAGACTAGTGGTCTAAGGTGCCGAAAGATCAGACTTCTAGGTAGCGAAGTAACTCGAGCGTTAGCGAAGAGGGATGAAATGCGTTAAGGACACCCGTGGCACTCGACCAAAGGTACGAAGTCACTCGACTTACAGGTTGTGAAACTAACTCAACCAAAGGATGTTTTACAGACTTGAGCGTCATCTCAAGGTAGTTTACTAACTCGAGCTACTGCGAGAGGAGAGGAGAGGAGAGGGGAGATCCGGTGGAACAGAAGACAGTGGAAGTTGGCGTTTCCCTTGGGCCCGGGGCTTGGCGTTTACTTAGACCGAACTTAAGAGTCTATCGTTGCTCCCCTAACAGCGCACCTAGAGACCGCGGATCTCTAACCCCGGGACTCAGAACTTTTGTCTTGTCTTTCGCTCCGGAAGCCCAACCTAAACTCCCTTTCGCTCAAGTCAGTGAATCTAACTATTGGCATTGGCGTACTCTCCATCCTAGGCGTCTGCTGTAACTGGAACTTGTGTATTCCCTCTCCTTGACAGTCGAGTTAGTAAACTACCTCTCCCAATTGGTATTGGCGCACTTGCCATCCTAGGCAGCGGAAACAGCTTCATCAACAGTTTCTTCTTCTTATACTGCTTCATCCACTGCTGAAACTCCTTGGGCTGCTTCTTCTTCCCTGTCGTCAGCAGCGGAAACAGCTTCTTCATCTACCGCCCCTTGGTATGATCGCCCCATAGCATCTGCTTCTCTATTACCAATAGGCACTGGCGGATCTTCCTTAGTAGCATCTCTAACTGGACGATCTGTCACTAGTGAATTGAATGGGGCTTCCCCGTAATAAAAGAAGAAGAATCCCGTGTGCCCCAACGACCAAGGCCCCCCATTGGAATTGGAATTGGAATTTGACTACCGCGACTTGGCTTGAGAAGATCGCCCTAATCCATAAGCGCATGTCTTCAATCATCATACCCTGCGCCTCCAAAGCTCCAATCCTTATATAATGATTATTGATATGTCGATCTTAGCCTAGTACGCTGCTTTGGCAGCTCTTGTTCCACACGCCGCCGATCTTGCTGATCTTGCAGATCACTCCTTCTCCGGAAACAGCTTCATCTACAGTTCAAACATACGTAGTAGGAAGGTGGTTTATGCGGGGAACATACGCGCATTTTAAATATGATAATACTGAAGTTAAAAAGTACTTATTGGTCGTGCGTTTAGTGCACCGATACATTCAGCGGCAAGAAATCCACCATTGGAAAATGAATTTGATGCTTTCTTTGGAGCGGAGCCACTCGATCGTTAGGGCGAGGAATTCCACTTTCTGGTGTTCGCTCACTTCAGTGGGAAGAAATCCCTCTTTGGCGAAGAGGCTTAAAGGCTATGGGCAGATCCCGTGGAACAAGTCCCAGTGGATGAAGACAACTTCGAATTCAATTCACAGGTTGTGTGTGAACTCCTAGTATCCGAGTGTCCAGTTAGACTAATAGAATGATTAAAGTTAATATGATATGACTGAGGGAAGATCCCAGGGCAAAGAGTAGGGGCCTATAGCGGTAGTTAATTCCAATGGTTGCTGGGTAGGATCCCGGGCTTTTTCTATAAGGGGTTGGATAAGATTCCCCAGGGGCCAAAGAGCAGGTCTAAGGCACTTCGGTATTCAATGTCTCGACTAGGAGTCTATAGGGCAGTTTGGGCATAACTAGCCGACTAAGAAAATAGGGATAGGTAGGCGTCATAGTTGTTAGGGCCCTTGTGGGATAGGAGTTAAGTTGACCTGTGGTACGATATCCTGGCTTCGATAAGCCTGTTCTTGATCTTAAAGCAGACCCATTCACTAGTGGAAAGAGGGTTCTTGCAACAAAGCATACTAATATCTCTGATAATCATGCTCACAGAGAATACGGGTGCCGGCGAGCCATAAGTTAAGGCGTGAAATCCCAAAGACAGTTTATGGAGTCAAAGTCAGTTTAGTAGATTTTGACTCTATATGAAACAAAGTTTTTTCATTCGACAAACGAATTTATACTTAAAACGAGCTTGCTTCGCAAAAACACGGGGTTTCGTACTTATTTTCATTCCTTTGTCGAATTTATACTTAAAGCGAGCTTGCTTCCATTTTTCCCGGGGTTTCATGAAAAAAGGAATTCGAAAAGAGATTCTCTTACTGAAAATGGCTTGCTTCCATTTTTCCCGGGGTTTCATGAAAAAAGCAATTCCTAGGTCGAGCGGAATAAGAGCCTGTCCGAATCCTCAATGTGAGCGAAGCAGTTTTCCTTTATGTGAGATAAGCAAGTTTGATATCTTTTATGTGCCCGAACTCTTTATGTGAGACTAGCTTTTAAGTCCTCTCTTTATGTTTGACTAGTTTATGTGAGACTAGTTTAGGTAGCCTTTGCTTCTTTCAGAGCTCTTTCTTATAGGAGCCCATTGCCCATTCTTATAGGTAGCCCTGTCTGATCGTGGCTCTGCCTTCTTATAGAATCTCCTTTGCTGATCCTTATAGGTGCCCATGTCTGATAGGAGAAAGATTGCTTATAGGTGCCTTTTGCTTTTTCTTATAGGTACCCTCTGCACTTCCTTTACATGAGTTCAATGAGACTCGAAGTGAACTGTCTTAGGAAGGCTAAATTGGTCTTGCTGGGTCTTTAAATGTCCGCTTAGATGCTATGTCCGCTTATAAGCATTTAGTAAATCTGTACTAAAATGTCCGATTATAAGCATCTTCTTCTAGGGTCTTTAACTGGCCGATTAGATGCTTTTCTAATCATTCCTCAAATGAATCAAGATTGATCCTTAAATCTAGCCTTTAATTTAGAAATGTACTGAAATGGCCGATTAGATGCTTTTCTAATCTGTACTAAAATAAGGATTAAGATTAAGAAAGATTATCTTTTCATCAAATTCAAGAAAATGTAATATAATAAGAGAAGAAGTCTCATTTTCTCAATTCTGACTTCCAATTCAGACCAACGGCCCAACAATTGAGGGGGGTAGATTGACTTCGGCCCTATAAGGGTGTTCTCGTTGCGATCGATCGGAGGTTGTTTCGGAACAAAGAATGGAGAGAAAGTGACTTCTTCAGCGCTGCGGCGCATACCGCACTTCACTAATGCTGCGCAGCATAATTGACGGGGAGAACACGCACGGGCAGAAAAGTGGATTACCCACTTTTAAAGAAGCTGAGCATAACGAAAACGAAAACCGGCTAGGAGTGGACCGGAATTGCCTTCTCGTTTTTCATCAAATGTAATTGTAATATAATAAGACAAGGTCAGAATCAAGGTTTAAAAGTAACCGGTTTACACCGAGATCAGAAAAGAAAACTGATTTTTCAAAGCAATTTTTGGAAATTTGGAGACTGTCAGTGGGAATCCATCAATAATTGAGAAGGCAGTTGTAGGGTATCTTAGGTTGGATGGATCCTATCCTGTAGGTTTAAGGTCTAAGGCGTAAAGCAGCGGTTTAGGTTGGAAAAAGATCGTTTGACCGATCATGCCGATCTCAGAACAAGAAAACCACTTTTTGAAAACAAGTTTTTCTATTTTTCACGAGATTTGGTATGCTCGGTCTTCAAGGCAGGCGGGGTTGCGAAGCTAAAGACAAGACTGAAGTTCTTAGTCCCGTGAATGGATCTCCGATCGGAAAAAGCGTATACAAGCCCCAGGCCAGGAAAGGCTGTAGATAAATTGTTCTTTGTCGATAGCCTGGAACTTTTTCGATCGCATCGGCTGAGCACTTAACCTCTCCAAATGCTCCTTCCCAGGCAGCCGAACCCGTAGCCCCGGAAGCCCTATAGCCCGGATCTAGCACTCAAAACAACCTCTTCGCATGCGCTCGAGTGCCATCTAGTATAGTAAAGGCCCTCTCCCTAACCAACGGAATTGCTCGGGAGTCTCAAACCGCAGGAACGGGAGAATACCTTGTTTACGGGGAACATCCGTGTAAAAGCACCGCTCAGGCCTAAAAAGGAAAACGTACAGGGAAAAGCAAGTTCCTCTCACAACGTGTACGTGTAAAAGCGCCGTACCGGAAAGACCGCTCGGGCTAAACACCCGCTCAGGGATCAGATAGTGACAGATGATATGGAACAAGACAAAGCAGCATTTAAACACACAAAGGAAGATGCCAGTAGTAGTACAGCCAGTGGAAGATCAGCCTTTACAGTACAGGTGGAATAAGAGCCTGTGCCAGTGCCTATAGTATAGATAGGGCTGCCAGGTCCGCGACTTACAGGGCTGAAGCGAGTTCCAACTTGACATCTTGCACAACGGAGCTTATAACTTATAACAGGTTAGAGCCGAAAGAGTAAGGCTCGGTAGTCAATGTAATATAATAAGAGAAGAAAGGTCCACAGAAGTGACTGACTCGTAACAACAGGCCCTAGCTACTAGAAGTCACTCGACCAACGGGAGAGGCTCGCTACAGGTATTCCGCTCGCTCCATTATATTAAGGAGAGTGCGCCGATCCGTGTAAGTATAAGTAAACTACTTTTAAAACAAGTTTTGAAAACAAGTTTCTCTTCGAGATTGGCCTGGTCTTCCAGGCAGGCGAGGTTGCGAAGCGAAAGACGCCGGTTCTGAGTCCTATATCCTAGGTTGGATATCCGATCGGAAAAAAGCGTATACAAGCCCCAGGCCAGGAAAGGCTGTAGATAAATTGTTCTTTGTCGATACGCATTGTCACAGATCACCGGCCAGTTGCAGTGGAAGCAGCCTAAACATCTAGTCCGCCCGTAGAAGATCCGCCGGTGCTTTTAGATAGGGGGAAGCAGACTGAGAATTCTAAGTAAGGTGGCGAAGTGACAGAAGAAAGCGATGCGAAAGTCCCGGGCGAGCCTTTCCCGTGGGCAGTAGATTAGAGATACGATAGGTAGTTTCCAGGGGTCGATGTCTAGGCCATAAATGAGTCTAAGTACTGAGTTTGGGCTCTTGAATTAATAGGCTCCGAAGTATCCAGAGGTCCGAAGGAACTCGACCAAAGGCAGTTTACTAGCTCGACCTAAAGCTAAAGGGAGAGGAAGAGACTTGAGCGTCAGCGAAAGGAGAGGATATCTAACCACGGGAGTCTCAAACCAAAAGGCCCTACCACCCCGGATCATCAAGCCAAACTACCCCTCCTCTCCCTTACTAGTAGCTAGGCGAGTGACTTTCACAACCTTCTAATCTCAGTCTGCTTCCACTGGAACTTTCTTCTGTTCCATAGGTTTAGGCAGCTCTGTCTGATCTTGCATCTCATCTGTCTGCATAGGTAGTTTACTGACCATAAGCTAAAGGTAGTTTACTTACTCGACTTACAGGAGAGGAACAAAGCTTGCGCACATACTTCAACGGCGGTGAATCACTTGTTTAGCCGAAACACTTATAGGTGAAGGTACAGCTTTCAAACCCATGGTATGTGCGGACAAAGGATATTAACATTAGCAGCAGGTATGGCTTTATTTAAACGGAGCCCTTAGCCAAGTAGTAGTCAACTAGCATAACCTAACACCGCACATTAGCAGCTGGTATGCATAGGTGAAGTGAACTAGCTGGCCAAAGCAGTTGGTAGTTGAGGGATAGGAGAAGCTCTTTAAACGGTGTACTGTCCGAAGTGACAAGTGGGCTAGTGTAGTTAGCTTAATAGTCTGGTTTAACAGAATATGTAGTGGCTAGTGGGAAAGCGTAGTTAGCAGCCCTGGAAAGCTTTTATGAGCTTCCTGGCATGGCTGTGTTCCAAGAATGGGGCAGGAGAGGGGTGCCCTATATGAGCATAAGGGGGATGTACTGGGGCAGCACAGCAATGGGGGCGGCAGAGGTCCTGCGAGGCCGAGAGGCAAAGTCAAACTGGAAGAGATGCTTTGCTTGGTAGAAATCCTCTTCTTATGAATTGTGGTGAATAAGCTCTTTTGAAGCCTGATTTGCCAGAACTCGTTTAAATAAACCCCGGCAACCGTTGACAGTGTTGTGCACCAATCATAGGAAAGAAAGCTTGTATTCCTGTTTACGAAGCATCTGCCATGTATTCCTTTAGCTTTGTTAGCCAGAGGAAATACCTTATCTTATGTCCGTACTCAACCACTAGCTGTGGTACTTTCATGGCTTACTGCCGTGTTCATCACTTAAAGGAAAGGTAAAGAGTTCAATCAGTGACAACGTTGCGCACCAACCGCGGGAATTCCTTTCCTATGGTACAGGAAAGTCTGGGGAATTTGTCCTGTCTAGTGTGTGTACCACTGCTTTCTCATACTCATATCATAGGTAAGCTTAACTTAATAGGTAGTTCTTGTAGTCATAATAGAATTCTTAATGTGATTAAGATGTGCTGTGACTTGACCTTCCTTTAACTGCTGTCTATAACGGCTTCTCATAAGCTTTTAGTGAAACAACATATGTACTTTCTTATTGGCAGAATGAGCTAATGCGCCATGTCATAGCTAACTAGTAGCTAACTAAACTAGAATCTGGTATCTATTCGACTATGAGAATCATTATTTAAGCATACCTCTCACTAGCTATAGAGTGCCACAAGGTAGTTTACTGACTCGTAACAACAACTGCGTACCTCTCCCTTAAGCTTCTAGTCGAGTCACTGCGTACCTCTGAAAACGAGTCCGACAACGAACTCGAAACTAGCCCTAACAACTATGAGCAACTAACCCGCGGAAAGGCCTCTCTTGTCTTAGGCTTCTTCAACGGCTTACCTAAACCAGTCCGAACAACTAGGATAGAATGCCACGGCCAAAGGAGTTCGATCCGAACAACTACGAGCAACTAGGCCGCGGAAAGGCTTCCCTTCATAGCCCAGCAGGTCGAGCGAGATACCTTACATCCCCGCCCAATTAGCCCCAGCACTTGTGCTTTGCTTTCATTCCCAGCTGAGAAATCAACAGGTGGAATTACTGGGCGAGTACCCTCAATAGACTAAACGGAAACTGAGGAAAACGGGGCTGTCTAGACAAGTGAGATTCTTATGCCGAGCTCCTCTTCCATTCGTTAAACTGGAATTCCCACCGATCAAAGAAAGGGGCAGCGCTTCAACGCCAGTCTGCTTCTTTTTCTGGAACCCCAATGGCAGAGTCAACAACCTGTCCTTCTTAGTTGAGCTACCTTTAACTGCTGTCTATAACTGCTTATAATAAGCAATAGAGTTAAGCTAGTGGATACTAGTAAAGAGACTACTGGAGACAATAGTAATTGTACTTAAATGTCTCATTATCTAATTCTTAATGTGCTGTTAATATGCTATGATTATACCGAAACTGCTGTTAAACAGCTATCTAACGGCTTAGAATAAGGTATTATGATGTAGACTTATAACTTATATACCTATTAGTTTTGCACCTTCTAACATGAAATATATAGAATTATAAGCTTCTTTTAATTATATATATAAGATATATATATCATGTCGTAAACAAGAGACTAAACTACCTATACCTCTCCCGTTGGTCGAGTAGCTACGCACCTATCGAACTATAGCATCGACATTAGAACCTACCTCTTCTTCTATCGCTCAGGCTAACCGCCTACCGCTGCAGCTAAACCCCTATCGCCTAGACTCTTTGGCGCAGACCTACCACCTAATATAAGAACCTAATTCAAAAGGTAATGTCTGATCTAAGGTAAATCCGTAAGCTAACTCTTAGCTTCTCTTACGTCAAATGTTTAAGCTTAGCTTGCCTAACTAGAAAACTGCCAGCATATGCATACCTCGAACATGCTAATGCTAACGAGTACCACAAGGTAGTTTACTAAGGATCCTTTGGCACTTGCACATCAGTTCTCTTCTACTGTCTTCTCTATTACGTTAGGCTTATCTATTTGCTTAGGTACTTGCTGGTTAGTAGTCTCTTGCACTGGCGTATGTTCCATAGGTTTAGGCTTATCTTCCAAAGGCATATCATCAGTCTGCATAGGCACTTGCTTATCTATTACCTTTGGCACTTGCAGCTCTTCTACTTGCTTATCTATTCTATATAGGCACTCTGTCTGTACTGGCGGACTAACGCTTCGAACTAAAGCATCGATCCCAGAGTAAAGCCCAAGATATCGACATACTGACTAGCTCACCAACCAGAAGAGAATGTCATAGCTTAGAACTAGAGCTTAGAACCTACAGGCCCGGATCTCCCTAACAACCGGTGTCTTGTCTTTCGCTGAAGCTAAACGCCCAAGACCAACCATAAAACCTATTCTCATAGAATGAAAATGTCATAGCTTAAGAGCTGACCGTAGGTATACTCTTAATAGAAGCTATAGGGATGAGGTTCCAAAGGAACTAGACTGTTAAAGAGAGGTACGCGGTGTCTCGACCAATTGGGAGGGGGGCAGATCTCTTAGCTTCTGTAAGAGAATGAGAAGCTTGAATTAGATAACTTATATTCTATATATGATGTTTCATACTCACTATGTATTAAGTAAACTGCCATGTCGTAAACGACCTCTGCTCACCGGATCTCGCCTAACAACAGGTGTCTTTCACCCGGGCAAACGCCTAAAGGAAACTCCCTCTCCCAGGAAAGTGCCCAGGGGAAACAGCCCTACTATCGAACTCAGCCCCAGGAGTAGACAACTGCCCATTGGACTACTGCCCCGGAGTATCCGACCCCCGCTCCCCGTGCATAATTCTATATCGAATGAGATTGATATGAGATCTCCAATCCCTAACGGCGGAGAATCTAGCGTGAGAGTGACTTCGCCCCCTTTCTTTCGCGCACATGTCATGTTCTTCCCTGTGGCACTTAAAGCTCTGGAACTTGCCGCTTCTCTATATTAGACATAGTTGTGTCTTCTGTTCTGCCGGGTTGGGGAGTTGACCCCTACGCTCAGGTAAACTACCTAGCGGTTGAGTGCCACACCACAAACCTTAGAATAAGAAGTTGTCTGCTTCCCCTGGAACTTGTGTATTCCCTCTCCCTATGGTCGACGCCCAGTGTCTAGTTATAGGGCTTATGCATATCATCTGTAACTGGCAGCTGTAGTCAAGTCAACTACCTCTCCTCATCCCTAACTAACGAGTCTGTAAACAACTCTCCTATTCTTCACTTTACCTGGCAAAAGAGTCTGTAAACTAGCTCCTATTCTTCACTTTGCTGTTGTTTCTTTTTCTTCAAAGCCCCAATTAGTTCTTTCTTGCCACTTATCTTACATTTGAAGATTACATTTCATTCAAGTTGGTGGAATGCAGTTTACCGACTCTATAGTTAGGCTGTTTACTAACTTTTCTTCTCTTATTATATTACATTAGTCGAGTGAGCTTCGCAACCTCTCGCCTATTGTATTGCATTCTATATTAGTTCTGTTCAAACTGCGTTGACTTCATTGTCTTCGACCGCACCCAGAGTATCCAACCAAAGCTTGAACCCGGCGCACCTTGTCTGCTTCGTCGGTATCTATTACCTTTGCTACTGGCAGCTAACCTACGACTGGCATCTGTGCATCTTCCTCTCCTTACTAGTAGCTTGGCGAGTCTGTAAACAGTACCTCTCACTAGCGTTCGAGCCAGCTTCGCTGCCTTTTCTCCTATTCTTCACTTTGCTGTTGTTTCTTTTTCTTCAAAGCCCCAATCCGAATCCGTTCGCCACTTATCAAGTTTAAATTGAATTCAGATCCGTAGGAACTATATCACTATCAGCCTTTCCTGTGACCGCTTGTGGACTTAGGTGTGCACCTCTCCTATTCTTCACTTTGCTGTTGTTTCTTTTTCTTCAAAGCCCCAATCAGCTCTGGCTCGCCACCTACGCGTTCTCCCCAAAAATTATGCTTCGCAGCATAAGGAAGAAGTGGGTACAAGAAGAAGCTACTTTCCTCCATTCTAAGTTCAGTTCTGACCTTCGACGACCCAAACGAGAACACCCTCATGGGGCAAGAACTCAGGCCTTGCCTAATCTCTACGAGATCGGTGGCATCCAGTCAACTTAGAACTCAGATATCGAAAAAGGAACGACTTCTCTTATTACATTTAATTTTCTTGAATTTGAAGAAAAGATGAGATTCTTGAATTCGTTTACGACACTGAGTTAGGAGAGAAAGGACAAAATGCTTTGTTTTGCCAGTATAGGTGGACTACTTTTTTCAAAAAGAAAAGAGATTCTATTACTGAAAGCGAGGTTGATAGAATTCTACGGTATATTCATCTTACTTTTTGAATTTTAAAACAGCCGCTAGGAGAGAAATCGAGCTTGCTTTGTTTTGCCGGTAGGGAGCATCAATTTTTCTTTTTCGAACAGCCTCTATGAGAGAAAAGAACTTTGCTTTGTTTTGCCGGTAGGGAGTCTTACTTTTTCAATTCGAAAACGAATTCATACTATAAAATAGGGTTGATAGAATTCGCCCATATACGTGAATAACTTTTGAATTTGAAAACTGACTCTCCTCCTTAAAAGTCATTTGCTTTGTTTTGCCGATAGGGAGCATCAAAATGCAATTTGAAAAAGAACTCTATGAGAGAAAAGGAAGTTTATAGGTTTTGCTACTAGGGGAGCATCAAAATGAGAATTTGAAAACAAAGTATCCTCCTTAAAATCGTGAGCATGGCTTTTTCGTATAGCCAGCATCAAAATGAGAATTTGAAAACTGACTCTCCTAAGTTAGAAGCACATTGCCCGGGTTGAATCTATCTAATATATAATAGAGAAGAGAGTTACCAAAAGGCGCAGCTAGCCGACACTAGTTACTAGGCTGCGCATTCCGGAACTTTGAAAACCAGTTTTTGACAATCTGCGCGAGATTGGGTGGGTCTTCTGTGTATGCGAAAGGTGCGGAGAGTGCGTATTTCTATACTAAGCATACCTGAAAATGACACTTCTGGCTTGTAAACCGTATCCAAGCTTAAGGTGGAAGTCGCAGCGCATACCGAAAACAACTTCTTTTTCGGGTTGGAAAACTCCCTCTCCCATTGGTATTGGTCGAGTCACAGCTTTGGCATAATTCCCATAGATGAGGGATGAGGGGCTTTAGAAGAGGTCGTTTTGGTTGTCTACTCCCGGCGTTTTACCTGAGCGTAGGGCGTTTAGGGGCTGCCGAAAGATCGGACTTATAGGGAGTTTCCTTTAGGCGTTTGCCTGAGCTTGAGGGAGGGCCTGATCCGGTGTCACATGCGCCAGTGGAAGAGAAACCATTGGTTAGCTGCCGGTAGCAAAGATCGGACTTATAGGTACGCGTACCAATAGGTAGTTTAGTCTCATGTTTACGACATGATATATATAAGATAAGAAGAGAAAGAAGCTTAGAATTCTCTTATAGAAGGTGAAAAACAAACTAAACAAAGAGGAACTATGCTGGAGCTTCAACAATCGCTTTAGCTTTTGCTGGAAATGTATTTAGTTCACTGATCCTTTCTGTGGCAAGGAATCCCTCTTTAGCAAAGGAATTGTTCGGCTACGCTATCTTCTATTACTGAAAACTAAGTTCCTTTGTTTTGACTCTATAGCCGGACTACTTTTTTTCAATGTGAAAACACAGGTACAAATCGAACTAAGTCAAATGTAATATAATATAGTAAGAGAAGCAAGTGACTTTTAGGTTGGAAAGTAGCATGAACTATGCGTGCCTGTTCTGTCAATTAAAGACTTTCTTAAAGGGCATCCAGTTTAATTGGTTGAAACCTTCTTTAATGCGCATTCCGCCAACTTGAATTCAAATTCAAAATGTAAGAAAAGTGGCAATCAATCCTTCATTGGGAAGGAAGTCTTTGGATACGCTATTCTTTGATTGGCATTAACGGAAGCGAGAGCATTGATTCAGACTGAACAAACAAGGTCCAAAGGAAAGGTCTAAGGTGAGAGATCCGATCGGTAAACCCAAGCGAAAGACAAGCGTTAAGTAAAAGCATTGGGGTTCCAAAGGGGCTGTAGTCCAATGGGCAGTTTGAGTGAGACTCCTGGGGCGTAGGGCGATGGGGAGAACTCATTGGGGGGTCTAAGGTGCGCAGCCTAAAGGTGTAGAAGAAGGGAAGCATTCCGTTAGAAGGCAGTGGTTGGAGAAGAAGCTGTTGATGAAGCTGTTTCCGCTGCTGACGAAGCCCAAGGAGTTGAAGGGGAAGCAGTCTCAGTTTCTGCTCAAGAGAAGAAAAAGAAGCAAGTGTGCACATATTATATAATATATAATAGAAGGCAAAAGTCAAGCCACGCCATGACAACAGGAGAGGTACGCAGGATCAGCCTATAGAATAGATAAGGTAATCGAACTCCCAGTGAAGCCAGGTTCCTATAGGCGAAAGGTTGTTTACAGACTCTATAGTTATAGAAGAGGTAGTTTACTGACTATAACGCTAGGGAGAGGAAGACAAAGTAGAAGAAAGAGAGAGGTAAGGGTGACACAATTGCAGCCATTGATGAAGTTTCCGGAAAGGGAGAGTGATAAGGCAGCAAATCGTCCTGACTGGATTAGGCGAACCTTTATATAATATACGATTACGATTAAAAGAAAGCAGGCAAGTCTTGTCGATTACAAAGGAAGAATCGAAAGAAAGGGAGGTGAAGTGCCTGAGAAAGACAAAGAAAGGACTAAGACCTCTACGTCCCGAGCCCAAGAAAAGTAACTAGAACTAGTACCGGTCAAAGCCTTTGTGTTTGGAAAGGAAGGCAGAGTAGCCGAGGAAAAAGATAGAAAAGTAGTTCCACTAGCAAGGGAAAGGAAGGGAAAATGCTTGGGCTTCAGAACGAATTTAAGCCGCCAGCTGCTGCCTGCGCAAGGAGCTTGAGTTGGCCTTCTTCTCACTTCACTTACGCTTGACCATCTTCGTTCGTGAGTTAAGACGGCGTAAAAGCTGATGTATGCCAACCACGCCTCAACCAATTAGGCTTCTTTGAAAAGAGATCTTCATCGATGAAAGTGACACGTCTCAATCAAGCCATGCCAGTGCCTTACTTCGGAATCATAACCTTAACTTGAACAACCTTTAGCTCACAAGGGAGTAATAAAAGACTCTCTCAGTCCACTAGGAATAGCGGGCAGTGTAAGACTTATAGCTCGACTGCTGGGCTTGAAAGGATGGGGCCTGAGTCCTTTTCAATAGAAAAGAATAACCAAAGCAACCCAGCTGGCTGGTCAATCTCAGAGATCTTATCGGCCGGCAAACCGTATCAAAGCGTTAAGCGCTAGTAGACAAATCCAATTCCAATGGTCGATAGGTCCTTTCCAGGGGTCGATGCTGGCGTTCGCGGTAGTTAAGTAAGATATGATCCAGGGCCGTGGTTCGATCAGAGATCGGTAAACCGGGGATCAAAGGTGAATTTAATTGGGTGCAGGATCAAACGAAGAGAAGAGACTGAATCTACCTTTCCCAGAACGAAAGACAGCCTTTGCTTGGCCTAGACAGTGGGCAGTATATTCTCGATCCTGGGCGAGAGGTGTAAGCATAAGCACCATAGCTAGGAGGTGTGAGGCGAGATCGTACTAAACGAGAATGAACTTTTCATAACTAAGTTACTCAAGCGAAAGCACAAAGTGTAGGAGCGAACCTACAGTGCAGGTAAATTGCTACAAGGGGCTTATGTTATGCATCATACCCGTAATCATACCTTTCCCCGGCCCGCCTAAACGCCGGCTTGACCTAATGACCGGCCCTGCTCCACGGAAGTATCCAACCCTCACTTTTGTACATGGAGAATCAAAGATGGAACAGCTGCCCTCATCGCCTTAGCTCGAGTTAGTAAACTACCAGTAGGCATACTCTAAGAAAACTCTTTCGCTGCATACCTCCCAATTATCTTAGGTCGAGATACTGCGTACCTTTCGAACTCAGAAAGTACTGAAGCAAGCATGCATAGCGGTAAAAAGATATTAACATAAGGATGCGAAGCTGGATCGAACACCGGCTAGGAGTCTTGTTTACTAACTCTAGCGATAGCTGGGTCGAACGCCCGGGAAGAGTCTTGTTTACTGACTCTTGCGCTAGTAACGATATAGGTGGATCGGGCCAACCAACATGAACAGCCGCATTCCCGGGATCATCAGCAGCTTCATGCTCATTCTCTACCGGATGATTTACCTCTGGTCGAGGTACTTAGGACACTGAAGAAGGGGCATCCTAATAAGCAAGAAAAGCAGTCTTTCCATTCCTGAGGTACGGGGTGGAGGAGATAGAAAACCTCGCCGAAGTGGAGGACCCGAAGGGGATTGATCCTGTCGACTGTAATATACTCGATGGGAAGCGTTCCGTTTAGTTAGGGCTTGTACCATCCCGCAGGTCGAACAATCGGGGAAAGGTCGTTTAGGTTGATCAATTCGGCGTCTAGGTTCCTAGGTCGCGTAGGAGCAGCGGTCGAAGGTCCAATTCCGTTGGCGGGAGGCGTTGTTGGTCTAAGGGGCGCTGGGGATTAAGATTTATGCAAGGTGAAAGCGGATTAACGAATATGAGGCATAAGCCCTTACATTACACTAGTTAGAGGTTTCGAACCTGACTCGACCAAAGGACAGGGCTCCTTGTGGTACTCAACTGACAGAAGAGGCAGTCCCTTACTAACGGCGTAGGCCCAAAGAGCATGAGATGTACGGTGCCGTATTAGTACCACGGAAAGTGTCAAATCCTGTTAGTTTAGTGTGGGGGAAGACGCTTTGGGTGGTGGGGAAAGGTATGTCTCGACCAATAGGTAGCGCGGTGTCTCGGGAGAGGGTCTATAACGCTAGGTGACTCGACTTGCCAGGAGAGATTTCAGACCGATCTCAGAACAAGTTTTTTCAGGGTTTCCAAAAGAAAGGCGTAGCCGACTAAACAGCCAGGGCTTCCGGAAAGAAAGACAAAAGTTCTTAGCGAGAAGAGGTGAGCTTGGTCGTTTACTAAGCTCAACGGGCTTGGGGATAACAAACATGTTACTAGAATACGAATAATGCAATCTGTTAATGCAAAAGCCAAGATAGCGTAACCAAAGAGAGTCTGATTGTGCATCTTTTCTACCAATTTCCGGTACTTCACTCGGCTCAAAGAATTGAAATAATTAAGAATTTAAACAAGAAAGTGTGGAGAAACCACTGGCATCAACAAAAGAAAGTATGGATGTGGGACCTCTCAAATCAAAAGAGGTAAGGACCCGTATTACTCACTCCAATTGAAACAGTTGAAAGAATTCAAAAGAAAAAAGAAAGGTTCGATATACCAACTATATCAGTAATAACCATATCGTTCATAAACCTGGGAGTGACTACATAGCCTATGTATCATCCTAAGTAATCAGTCTCATACTAAGTAATAAGTATCATACAGTATCATTGAGTACTAGTCGAGGAACACCTGACAAAGAAGGTGCAAGATCTGAAAAGACAGCAGCAGACGAAAGATTTGATGAATTTGATCGTGGTAAGGGTCAACCTCTAAAGAACAAGACTCTCCGTGACCCCCAGAGAACAAAGAGACCTCCCTAGGAAGCCCTATAATATAACAAGGCGAACCTGCCTTCAATGATCCATTGATGATGCCACTACTGATCCTTTCAGCAACCCGAAATCCATCTTTAGCAAAGCAAACCTTTGGTTCTTCTTTTGTGTTATAGGGGGAGGTAATCCAATAGGGCAGATCGAGTTCATTAAATGAAGCCGTTGTGCGTAAAAAGGAGTAGAATGAAGGGCAAGCCCCGTCGTAAAGAGAAGAAAGCGTATGCTCCCAAGTCCACAAACAAGGCGGTTGGAAAGTAAGCTGAGTTCTCACCTATACCTCGGAAAAAGAAGCTTATCATTCTCTTTCTTTCGGTGCAAAAGTCAGACTAAGAGGTCCTTTAGGCCTTTACCCGGGTATGATTCGACTGGTATGATTCGACCGAACTCCCTGATCGGAGGAGAAAGAAGTCAATTGACGCGACAGACCGCTCAGGAAAACGTACAGGACAGGCCGCAAAGGCCATCACTAGGCCGAAAAGAAAAGAACTATAAGACGTTTCCAGGTGTGTTATGAGCGTACTCAAACTGAAGGTAAAAGCCTATCTAAGGCTATCTCATAAGCTTGATACTATGCCCTGTAGTAGACATTAAATGTAAACATCATCTAACTAAGAAAGCTTATCATTCGTTATATAACGAAAAGCTTTAGAATTTCTATATATAACACGTCTCGAAGGTGAAAAGTCATAGGTGCTGGAGTGCGCGGAACAGAATAGACTTCATCCCCTTACACCTAAAACTATAAAGCAAAGCAAGCAAGAGCAGACAAGAGATCAGAACAGGTTCCAGAACATCAGACATTAAAAGAGCAGATGCCAGTGGAAGAAGAAACTTGAATCCTAATTCTTCTAATTCATTCTAATTCACAGGTTGTGTGTGAACTCTACTAAGTACTAAGATAGTATGCGAAGTAGGGGCTCGATAGGCGCCGGGACCCATCCTCCTGTGGAAGCCTAGTTAATGGGGCTTCAGCGCACCAGTTGTGTGGGGCCGTAGATCGGGGGTTTAGTTGCGCAGGGAATTCAGATTATTCTTACGGGGAAGGGTAATAACTATAATGGCTTCTCATCCCTCTCCTTGACAGTCGAGTCAGTAAACTCCCTCTCACTAGCGCTCGAGTTAGTAAACTCCCTCTCCTTGGACAGTCGAGTCTTCGATAGGCGAGAAGCTTTGACCCGGGAAGAAGAAGCAGGAGTCTCCTGTTTCTGTTGACAGAAGCAGTCTCAGCTCTTTAATAAGCTGTTTCGACCGTAGATAAAGCTCTTTTCGCTTGGCTCGGGTATGAAGTCATTCTCTAATAAGAATGAGCGCTTAGGACTTCCCGGCGGTTGGTATTGTAAACTTGTCTTCTTTTGCGCCGAGTGAAAAGGTTTTCATGGCAAGAAATCCTTATTTGAGCGAAGCAGGTATGCGCCTATGCCATTACTTGTTATAGTGAGAGGTATAGGTACGCGGTAATCCGATGTTTATTGACCCCTGCGGAATTGACATCGTACGAATGGACCGGAATCGACTTCTCGTTTTGCATCAAATGTAATAGAGAAGAAAGGTCCACTTTCGGTTGGAAAGTAGTAGTATCTATGAAAGATAGATTGCACTTTGTGAAAACCAGTTTCTTACAATTTTGATTTGCTTTCTGGCCAGAAATCCGTAATTGGAAAAGGAATTCGTTGGGGTATGCCATTCTTGTTATACGAAGCAAGTCGACCTAACCTAAGGGGAGGAACGAAGTAACTCGACTAAAAGGAGAGGTACGAAGTCCGCTTCCACCGGCTCTGTAATGATCTACCACCTCGGATATAGACTCAAGTAAAGACGTCTTGCCCATAGCATAGAGTGAGCTGTAAAGGGTGATCTTTTTCATGTAATGTATTCTCGCGTTAAAGTCAGTAAACTACCTCCGGAACCAGGGAATTCATCTCTTTGAAAAGTTGAGTCTGATCTTGCAACTGTCTGTACTACTACAGGGACTGGCTTCTCTATCTGAATCTTACTAGGCACTGTTGCCTGCTTTGACACATAGCATGTAGTTCAGTTTATATCATATTTAATAAATATGATTAAGAAATAGCGTATATAGAGCTCTTCTATACACGTCTGTACTGGCTTCCGGACTAACCTCCCACCACAGATATCTAACCCGAACTACTGCCTGTCTTTCGCTCCTAAGCGCCAGGAGTCTCCTAAAACGCCCTACAGATCGAAGTCTGAAGGTTAGGACATTGAGTACCGCTTCGGGCTTGTTCCTCTCCTTCTAGTCGAGTCATTTCATACCTCTCCTTTTAGTCGAGTGAGTAAACTCCCTTGGCAGTAGCTTGAGTGAGTAAACAAGATCTTGCCGGGTTCGAGTGCTAGCGAAGAGTCAACCGCAGCCTAATCTTTGTCGTCAATGGTGGTAGGTAGAGTCTTAATAGACTATGAAACATATTATCATATAAAACATATTATCATATAATAATATGTGAACTAGTGAACTCTAGAAGTGCATTTAACGAATTCTAAGAACTGGAGTCTTACGCTTACGCACCTAAACGCCACGCCCAGGATTATCAAACCAAACTGCCAATTTGATTGCCCCCTAATCCATGGAATCTTCCCTAACGGTCGTGCCCTTAGACCCTGTCAAACCACATGCACTTTCTCCTTTGGCTTCCTCCGATCTGTCTGCTGGAACAGGAGGATCTGTCACTGGCTTTGGCTCTTTAACTTGCTTCCACAGGAAGATGTACATAGAGAATACAAGAATTCTGATAGATCTAGTAGTGCTTCCACAGGAAGATGTACATAGAGAATACAAGAATTCTCACCTTGTGTAAGAGCCAAGGGGAACTTCTTTCTTTTATTTTGTGGAATGACAAAATGTCTAGTCGTTTACGACGAAACAGAATATATAAGACCCCGGATCACCCACATCACTTTACCACAAAAACTACGAGGGAACAAGCCCGTGGTCGATTCCCTTCGGAGGGACAAAAACTACGATTTGCGTAGTCACAGAGGCCCATATTGCCAGGACATACCGCCAGGAAACACACGCGCAACAAGGATCCCTTGCTCGGAGCGGAAACCTCCTGCTTTTGCAGGATTACCTTTTGTTCTGGAACGCAAATGAAACTAGATTTGAACTAAATAAATGGGATCCGGTGGAACAACTCCTTTCCTTAACCGCAACAGGGAATTAACCCTTGAAACAACCCTGAAAGTAAAGACAACATAAGAAACGCTTTTCTTTTCTTACTTATCGCGCTCCTAATCGTTCGTACTCCCTAGCGGGGAAGTACTCACTCTGCCCCAGGAAGCGGAACAACCCCTGCAGGCCTCAACCCTGCCATTGAAGACAACATAAGGTTTGTTTCTCTTTTCTTACTTTCGGACACGAGGCGCCCTTAATTTGAGGGCGGGGCTGCAGTACCAGGGGTTCCCTCCGGGGGGCCGAACAGACAGAAAGAACAAAAGATCCTTACCTTATATCCTTATATAATTTTATTGATTCGTCGATCTTCCCCTAGTGGGGAAGCATCTCCTGCCCGTCAGGGTACATACAATACCAGATTATTACGTACTCAAAAGTGGAAAAGAGGTGCCACATGTTCGAAAGTTCAATCCACAGGTATATACCTTCTTGGTCTGACTTCTGAATCTGAAGGTTATTGGCGGGGAACCACCCCTAATGGTTAGTTTGACAGTCCATATATCATGCTTTTGCCATAGAATTCTTATATCTTTCATATCAACTCTATTCTATATACTAGTTCCTATGGGTGTTTCTGTTGACATTCCATTCCCAAGGACAAAAGGACAGCAATCGTTAATCCTAGCGCACATGCCATAAGTGTGAAACCTGATTGTGGTATGTTAATGTCCTTAAATGGTTTCACATTGAGATAAGTATCTGCTAATACAGGGAGAATATTCTCTTCATTCTCTTTAAATGAGATTTTAACAAATCCAGGTTGAACGTGTGTCTCAGGATTGTGTATAAATTGGGAATAATCTATATCTTCAGAAAAGAGAGAAGAAGAGACTGGAAGGCAGTCTTCATGACCCGGATAAAGGCCATACCAAACTGGGTACAACCTATTCCCAAATGTACAAGTATAAAGTATCTCCCATATAGACCACTATTATAAGTTATCGCCTCTATTAAAAGGCGATTATATAACAGATCCGCATTAGAGACTGCGGTGTTATATTTTAACATGGCCCTTTGGCTTAGACTCTCCCAAGACAATGTTAAACCTAAAGACCTTTTCTACATCTGTCAACCTCTCTCTTTATAGTTCTTTTCCAAGAACAACTCCCGCTGAATATATTCTACTTGCTCGGGTAAGATCCTAAAACCTAAATTAAGGATGAAATCCTTAGATTGGTGAGTCAGACCTACTATATGGGGCGGGAGTGAAAGAAAGGCAGATTGAGTATGCCGCATTAGCCTCAATGTAAAGTCAGAAGTAGAAACCACTACTAAGATAATTTTTCCAATCCCTTCGAGGGTAAGATAACACATCTTCGCTTTGACAACCTGACTTAAGGAGCTTCTTAGACTTTCCCTTAGCACTTTGAGAACTATCTGAATCTGAAGAATCAGATAAAGATAAATTCTTCAATTTTTCGGTGATAACAAAGATGTCCCACTGCGCAACAGTGCTCAAAGAACTGAGAAGTACATTTTTCTTAAACATAAGAAAGAGTAAAGATACGGTAGTAGTCGTGACGGGTATAGGATATAGAATCCTAGGTATAGAATCGAAAGAATATATACTCTTATTATATTATTAAACCTAAGGCATAAACCTTCAGGCTATAATTTTTCTTAGTTTGAAAGGATATATACGTGGTACATTGGCGACCAGTTCACTGACTATAACATTTGTATTAGGCAGTGAAGCTGGATCGAAGACTAGTTCTAGTTATTGCCACTGGCTTGAGTTATTGGTTAGGAAAGGTAGGAAAGATAGGCTATGCCTATCCATAGGCAAGATCGCTATGCCGAGAAAAGAGAGGAAAGCCTATATATGATCGGTAGTTTGTGGACGAGGATCGGTAGTTTCTCAAGCCTATAGGATCAAGTATATCGTTTCATGAGAGTACCTATTGGATCAAGAGTTTTCTTTTCTTGAGAGTTCCTATTTGATCGATAGTTTGAGGGGATGTTCCTAGGCGTTTGGCCAATAGGAGAGGTTGTTTGGTTATGTTCCTACTGGTTGGCCAGTATGATCGGTAGTTTAAGGGCTCATGTAAAGGATGCTCCTACTCTTGTCTTGGGATGTTCCTTAGAGAATGGGCAAAGAGCTACCTTATAGGAAGTGCAAAAGGCTACTTTAAAGTTAAAGGTGCAAGGGCTACGTTAGGAAAGGGTACAATCAAGTCGTTGACTTGTCAGCTTAAGTGACATGCATCTTTGATAGGTGAGTAGGAAGTCGTCCTGGCTCGGGGTACTCATTGAGGAAGGGAAAATTGGGCTTCTAGTGTCCTATAGGGCTCGTATAAAAGAAGAGGTAGGTGGAGCTAGCTTTGTCTTGGGCCTTTGGCTTGTCGACTTGAGGCCTTAGTCTTTTCATGTTTTATGTTCCATTTATTTATTTATAAGGAAATATCCAACCTCTTTTGGAGGAGATGTCCACCCTATTTTATTTTGGGCACGCTGCTAGACCGTTAGTGGTCTTTGGGTCAAGCTGGCGGTCAGTCTTTGGGCGGGTGGGTAAGCAGCAGCTGGTTAGTCTTTTTTCTTTTGTCGTTGGGGGAGAAGGGGTGCCTTGATATTAGAGGTTCTTGACTCTATAATAGAGGATGAGCGCGGGCACCTTATAATCGCGGTTCTCTATGAACATGAGAGTTGGGCGACATAGGGATTCTAGCTTAGCTAAGCATATATCGTTCCTAACCCCTATTATATTACAATTACAGGCTAGGGGATTCCTCACTTTCCCGCAGGATAAAGATGTAACATAGCATTTTAGTACCTGGAGACGTCTTCTCTTCTTATTCTAAGGCTAGACATAGGTAGGTCTTCTAACTACCCTGGGAGAGGTTGTTTACCCGGGCGAGAAGCGGTGAGGTCAGTGCGCGGCCTAGGTCGTTGGTTCCAAAGGTAAAGAGAGCTGCAAGTTACAGATCCTCCTGTGCAAGCTTTCAAGACAGACGTAGTTTGCCGCGGGGGAAGACGTGATGACAAAGGGTGCGCTCTTGTTGTCGAAGAAGGAGTTTAAGCCCAATCACAAGGAGTTTCGGTCGATCCATTGGGAGAAGTCACTCCAAGGTGCGCAGTTGACAGGTGATATAACTGAGATTGCATGGTGAGAATCTTCTTTCTATAAGCTGATTGTATGAGGAAGCCCCATAAGGCACAGTGAGCCAAAGGCCTTTCTTATATGCCGTCTCACTGAATTGGATGAAAGGTTCTGTACTTGAAGTTATAGGTTGTTTACAGACATGAGCGGTAGTCTAATCCGATGGAATTAAGTCGAGAGGGCCTTTCCAGGGTAGTAGGCGAAAGGGGCAGTAGGTTATAAGTCGTTAGGGGCAACAAGTGGAACTAGAGCTGCCAAAGCAGCATTTAAACACACAAAGGCAAGAGAAGATAAGATACCGACAGTTTCAGCCTTTACAGGTTGAACTAGAGCTGCCAAAGCAAGATATGCCTAAGCAAGAAAGCATACTAATATCTAATATAAGCATAGGCAGACAGAGGGTGCCAGATGCACGGATTAAAGAGGCGAGCCATAAGAATGAAGTTAAGGAAGTGCAGGTCTTAAATCCTTTCTTAGAGGGCATCTAGCTGAATTGGTTGAAACCTTCTGTACTTTAAGGGAGTTCACTGACTTGAGCGTTAGCGAAAGGAAAGCAAAGGCCGAAGCTTAGCCGACTAGAAGGGTCCCGTAGATCGTAGATGTAGAAGCAGTCTCAGTTCAAGATCATCCTCTCCCGCTATCTAGCTAAGGACTTCTTTCAGATCTATAGGTATTTTGGTATATAGGCCTTTCCTGGCGTTTTCCCTGTGGGGGAGGTCAGTGCGCAGCCTTGGTCGAAGAGAAAGTTCCCGGGGTAAGAGAGTGGAAGGGCTTCGTGACATATCTGCCCCCATAAGATGCAGCCTTTCAAGCTAAAGCTGACAGATCAAACTGAAGAAAAGCAGCCTACCCAACTGAAGATCGATCCGCCGTCTAAGAAGAGGCCGTTGATGATGCAGTTCTTGAGAAAGGTGAAACTCACTCTACTAGAAGGGAGGGGCGAAAGAGACCTGTTGGGATTGGATTAGTCTGATGTGCAATGAGCCTTTCTGTGGCCCTAAATCCGTCAATGGCTCTTGTTTAGTTACGCTATCTTCGGGGAGATCCGGTGGAACAAGAGCTGCCTAAGCCAGTAAGATGCTGCCAGTGGAAGAGCAGCAAGTGCAATATGTGCATTGGCGAGAAGTATGCAATATCTATAGCGAAAGCCTTGCGGGGCGTAGGCGTGAAAGAGACTTTTCTTAAGTGTACGTGCGCCTATGGTCATCAAAAAGTCATTGAGAATTAGAGATTATTGATACGTCGATCTTACCCTCTCCTTTCAGTCGAGTACCACAAGGGCCCTCTCACTGCGCATTCTGTCTGTAAACTGCCATGTCGTAAACAAGTCAACTCCCATGTCTTCCGCTCCGGCCAATTCCTACCCGCTCAATTCCGCTCCGGCCAATTCACATTCGTTCGACTAGTAGCTAGGGCCTCTCCATTCGCTCAAGTCAGTGAACTTCCTTCGAATTTCAAATTGAAAAAGTGAGACTTCCTATGTAGCTGGGTGCCAAACCATGCAATTTTGTCTTCTAGTAGGGCAAATGCCCATTAAGAGACTGTTTACAGCTGTTTGATTGAAACAAAGCCATTAGTTATTAAGCAGAATGTGCAAGATCTGAAAACACAGGTTGTGAAACTAACTCGACCAATAGGAGAGGGTCCAAAGGAGCTCGAGCGCTAGTGAGAGGTACGCATTGACTCGACTTAGGGGTTAGCCTGAGCGATAGAAGAAGAGGTAGGAGAGCTATGCTTCGACTGGATACTAGAGCTGAAACTACATTTCCATTGGTTTCGCTCAAGAAAGATCTTTTTTGAGGTTGGCAGCCGGATTTGATTGGGGGGATTCTCCAGTCTTACCTGGCCTAAGGTCTTTGGCTTTGGAAGAGAAAGGGCTGTCTGTTCATACGGAATTAATTCCGCTACGATCGAAGGTACGTAACGTAATCAGTGCGTGCAGTCAAGGAAGGAGATCTTTTATACTTTTACCAAACTTTGTTTATAGATTTCTCCTATAACTGCTGGCGTATTCATTAGTCCTTGAGCTTGAGGAGCATCCTCCATCATGGTACAAACTGACTTTCTTTTTCCTTTCCTTAGAAATAAATGGCGTGGACTCAGTTATAACATTTGCTCCTGGGCTGCTGGTCGTAGTGGGGACGTTGGCACGGCGTATCCGCATGTCACGTCGTTTAGAACCAGGCATCGGGCTTCCTACGACTGATCTTTTTACACGTATAACCCTAAGTTCTCGGCTATTCGTTAAGCGAGGACACGACTCTACCACTTCGTTCATGGTATGCATACTAAGATTCGTTGGCGCATATCCTTAGCACATGTCCTCAATCTAAGCATGTGGAATGCTTATGCCCAGGCGTATTCGTTTGAACAACCGGCAAGTCTTTACCACCTTATCGTTTTAACAACATAATTTCTAACAATGTTCTGTCTGTGAAAAAGAAAGATTAAAAATGTTGACCCGTAATTGACTCTCCCAGCAAGGATATTCTATTTCCCGTGAACCCTGTTCAATAGGGCTCCTAGCTCGATTAACCACCCCCCAGGGCTTTAGCTTCTATTGAATGCATGTGCTTTGTCCCCGGTAAATCGGTTTGGTATGTCCGAATCCTGCTTTCTTTAGGCGGGTAATGCCGTCTACTACCCACGAATGTTCCCATGCTTTTAGAGGGGGCAAGGCAGCGAGTCTCCTCTCGTCTATCCACCATCTGCGGCATCGTTCCCATCGCCAACCCGATCAGCAACGTCTTCGTCCCTTGTTTTCGTGAAAACCGAGGATGGTCATCCCAACCACTACGGCGTTGCCATACCAAACGCGGCTTGCTTGTGTGAGAAGGCGCAAACTTCTCTGAAAAGGCAATTACCAACTCGAAAAATCTTGTTTTGATGCCCTGTCGAGTGACCGTTCATGCTATCCGTGCCAACCAATCAATCATGACAACCGGTCCCATCCAATCTAGATATGCATGCTGGGATTTAAGGACTAGTCTTTTACCATGAGACGAGAAGACGGGAATGCGGCTTCATCCCTTATTAACAAGAGGTTATACTAATGACGCTATCTTCATTCGTTTCACTCGCACACAAGAATGAAAAGAATATCATAAGAGAAGATCTTAGTTTTTCTCAAACTTGAATCCTCGTATTAGATATTAGAAGTTATCCGTTCTCCCGAGCTAGTGAACTTCCCCTTTCCTTAGATTCTCTAGCTAAGTAAGCTCGGGCCCAACGTCCCCTCGAAAGTTCCTGGGGCGGGTAGGCTGAGTTCTCCTTATTAGGTGTCTCGATATAGGCCCCTCTGTTGTTGAACCGATGGACATTCTATTTAGAAAACTTTCTCTTTTGAAAGAGCATGATATTACAGGGCGGTCCAAGATCTCGTCAGAGGCAGGAGTGCTTCGTTCCCTGAGAACTCTTTTCATTTATCAGCAGCGGCATTCCCCTATTATTATTATATATAATATATCATGAAGCCCCTCCTTTCATCTGTTTTTCCTTTTATCGGTAGTTTTTGCGTAGCAGGTTTACGGATGTTTTCTAGGATCAGAAGGAATGCCCATAGTGGCAGGTAGAACGCTCGTGCTTTTTTGGGTACTCATTTTTGCGTTGGTCCTCTTGTTTCGTTTCTATTCTTCGCGATTAAATCTAAAATTGGGCGGTAATCTTGTATTTATGGTTTATCTTTTCATTCTCCTTTCTATAGGTCTAAGTTCGGTCTTTGATGGAGTAAAAAAAGGTGTTTTTGGTAAATGCTTGCTCTTGACATACTGGAGTTATAACATTTGAATTTCTCTATTTGATGTCGATTCATCCACACTTCCATTCTTTGTAGAGGAAGGCTAACTGCTTTCTGGCTGGGAGCTGTATGAGCGGTAACGTCCACGTACTGCTTCGTGAGAAGGGCGGTGGACAGAAATGGCCTTGTTGTACCTCACTCTCTCGTCTTCAATGGGGTCTGCTCTTTTTTTTTTAGGAGAGTATGCCAATATGATCTTAATGAGGTGCGGGGCTTTGCATCTGACATTCGTTGGGCTGGACTCTTCGGGAGCCTGCGTCCCGGCCTTTTTTTTTTTGCAATAAACCTCTCCGGCCGAAGACTAGTGGTAGGTGGTCCTGCGGAGCTTTCGGAGAAGGTAGCCTAGTGTAAGCACAGCAATGAACCGCGGCGAACCCTCAGACGACCTATCTAAGATTAGGAAGGAGATCCTCAGTAGTGGTAACCCTTTCACTCTTCCACGGACTTAAACATGTACCGAATGCTCATACGGGAAAGTGGACTCCTGGGTCTGGAACGAAGTCTCCGATAAATCCTTTCTTTCTCGTCCACTCAGGGGGGTGCAGACACACCTGCGCGGATTACAGGTGACGGTTACAAGAATGGCGGGGAAGTGAATAGTACCCGACGACATTCAGGGATGGATGTAGACCCATCGAGCAGGGATAATCATTCCGGTCCTGGGAGAGGTAGCGACCATTCTCAAGAACCAAAAAGACTGAGCTGAGGAAGCCCCATAAGTCACTGAAACGACGGCAGGCAATGCCATTTTCTATCAAATCAATAGAGGGAGCAAAAAACGGGCTTTGCTCCCCTTTACAATATGAAGAAAGAAAGAAGGGTCGAAGTTTAGACCGCTCACAGTAGTTCTGCCTATAGAAAAGATCATGAAAGAGGCGATCAGAATGGTACCTGAATCCATTTACGATCCCGAGTTTCCAGACACATCGCACTTCCGCTCGGGTCGAGGCTGCCACTCGGCCCTAAGACGGATCAAAGAAGAGTGGGGAACCTCTCGCTGGTTTTTGGAATTCGACATCAGGAAGTGTTTTCACACCATCGACCGACATCGACTCATCCCAATCTTTAAGGAAGAGATCGACGATCCCAAGTTCTTTTACTCCATTCAGAAAGTCTTTTCTGCCGGACGACTCATGTAGGAGGCTCGACCTGCTTCCTCTC
>JALGRB010000025.1:275000-300000 GCA_023091065.1 Dianthus caryophyllus
AAGCCTAAAGAGATGAATAGGGTCCCAAATAACGAGAGATGTAAAAAGCAGGTCCGATTTCGCCTATTCCTAATCCTAGATGGAATGGAACGACGCGGGGATCCATATGTAAACATAGTATCTATTTAGATACGCTCGAAGGACCCCGTCTGACTTTAACTTTTCCCATATGTTATGGGGGAGTAGTGGAACTCATTCATTCTTAAAGTATTGGATCTAATGCCCTTAGTCCCGCCGCCTTAGTTCTTAATACCGCAAGTAGTGGATAGTTTGGGAATCTTCCTATATTGTTTGACGATGTTCCTCGTTTGGCTAGGGAATCAAAGTTCCATTTAATAAGGCAGTAAGCATTTTGACTATTTAATTTGGCCTAGAGAACTTATTCTGCCTAAGTCTTGCTTAATGTATTGCTTAATCCTAAGCCTAAGCCTAAGAGTTGAGCACCAGTCTCACGTGGGGTAGTTGGATAATACCACAGGAATCGAAAGTATCGACCTTCTCGCTTACCGATAAATCGCAGAGGAAAGGGGGACGTGTAGGCCCTCCTTCGGGGCCCCCAAAACGGGGAAGAGGGCCCTATAACCACCATAGGAAAGACACACGCAACGAGAGCCCTTGCTCGGAGCGGAAACCTCCTGCTTGCCTACTGCTTTTGAAGGATTACCTTGAGGCCTGGAACGCAAATGAAACTAGATTTGAACAAAGAAAGATGATCCGGCGGAACAACACGGGAAGAACCCGAGGGAAAACTACCGCCATTGAGCAGAACACAATAAGACTGGCTTTTTATTATACATACCGTCGCGGTGCGGTCGTGATACCCGTATGTTAAGGGGCGGGGATTACTCACTCCAGAAAAAGAACCGCAGGCGGAAACAAAACAAAAAGGGGTGGATGGGCCAAGAACTTTAGAAGCAGGCAAGGAGCAGGGAAAGAACCCTTGGACTCAGCCCCGCCATTCAAGACAATCGTGAAGGAAAGGGGTCTTTTATTACAATCGCGTACAATCGCGTACCGGCCGCCCCAATCGCCATACAGCGGCATTGAGCAAGATAACAGTCGCGAGGCGGGAGCTGCAGGTTCCAGGGAACAACAAACAACAGAACAACAAAGAGAAAGCCCTTCCTACTACCGAAGATCCTCCATTACTTATACTTAACTGCTACCCTTTGGTAAGGAAGCAAAGATCATCCATTACTTAAAAGTACCAGTATGTGACAGAAGCTAGGAAGATCTATAGACAGGACCCTTAGCCAAAAGCTTCCTTGGATCTTTTATCTTATCTTCGCTTTGCTGTTGTTTCTTTTTATTCAAAGCCCCAATTAGTTCTTTCTTGCCACTTATCTTACATTTGAAGATTACATTTCATTCAAGTTGGTGGAATGCAGTTTACCGACTCTATAGTTAGGCTGTTTACTAACTTTTCTTCTCTTATTATATTACATTAGTCGAGTGAGCTTCGCAACCTCTCGCCTATTGTATTGCATTCTATATTAGTTCTGTTCAAACTGCGTTGACTTCATTGTCTTCGACCGCACCCAGAGTATCCAACCAAAGCTTGAACCCGGCGCACCTTGTCTGCTTCGTCGGTATCTATTACCTTTGCTACTGGCAGCTAACCTACGACTGGCATCTGTGCATCTTCCTCTCCTTACTAGTAGCTTGGCGAGTCTGTAAACAGTACCTCTCACTAGCGTTCGAGCCAGCTTCGCTGCCTTTTCTCCTATTCTTCACTTTGCTGTTGTTTCTTTATCTTCAAAGCCCCAATCCGAATCCGTTCGCCACTTATCAAGTTTAAATTGAATTCAGATCCGTAGGAACTATATCACTATCAGCCTTTCCTGTGACCGCTTGTGGACTTAGGTGTGCACCTCTCCTATTCTTCACTTTGCTGTTGTTTCTTTTCTTCAAAGCCCCAATCAGCTCTGGCTCGCCACCTACGCGTTCTCCCCAAAATTATGCTTCGCAGCATAAGGAAGAAGTGGGTACAAGAAGAAGCTCCCTTTTCTCCATTCTAAGTTCAGTTCTGACCTTCGACGACCCAAACGAGAACACCCTCATGGGGCAAGAACTCAGGCCTTGCCTAATCTCTACGAGATCGGTGGCATCCAGTCAACTTAGAACTCAGATATCGAAAAAGGAACGACTTCTCTTATTACATTTAATTTTCTTGAATTTGAAGAAAAAGATGAGATTCTTGAATTCGTTTACGACACTGAGTTAGGAGAGAAAGGACAAAATGCTTTGTTTTGCCAGTATAGGTGGACTACTTTTTCAAAAAGAAAAGAGATTCTATTACTGAAAGCGAGGTTGATAGAGATTCTACGGTATATTCAGCTTACTTTTTTGAATTTTAAAACAGCCGCTAGGAGAGAAATCGAGCTTGCTTTGTTTTGCCGGTAGGGGAGGATCAATTTTTCTTTTTCGAACAGCCTCTATGAGAGACAAGAACTTTGCTTTGTTTTGCCGGTAGGGGAGTCTTACTTTTTTCAATTCGAAAAACGAATTCATACTATAAAATAGGGTTGATAGAATTCGCCCATATACGTGAATAACTTTTTTGAATTTGAAAACTGACTCTCCTCCTTAAAAGTCATTTGCTTTGTTTTGCCGAAAGGGAGCATCAAAATGCAATTTGAAAAAGAACTCTATGAGAGAAAAGGAAGTTTATAGGTTTTGCTACTAGGGGAGCATCAAAATGAGAATTTGAAAACAAAGTATCCTCCTTAAAATCGTGAGCATGGCTTTTTCGTATAGCCAGCATCAAAATGAGAATTTGAAAACTGACTCTCCTAAGTTAGAAGCACATTGCCCGGGTTGAATCTATCTAATATATAATAGAGAAGAGAGTTACCAAAGGCGCAGCTAGCCGACACTAGTTACTAGGCTGCGCATTCCGGAACTTTGAAAACCAGTTTTGACAATCTGCGCGAGATTGGGTGGGTCTTCTGTGTATGCGAAAGGTGCGGAGAGTGCGTATTTCTATACTAAGCATACCTGAAAATGACACTTCTGGCTTGTAAACCGTATCCAAGCTTAAGGTGGAAGTCGCAGCGCATACCGAAAACAACTTCTTTTTCGGGTTGGAAAACTCCCTCTCCCATTGGTATTGGTCGAGTCACAGCTTTGGCATAATTCCCATAGATGAGGGATGAGGGGCTTTAGAAGAGGTCGTTTTGGTTGTCTACTCCCGGCGTTTTACCTGAGCGTAGGGCGTTTAGGGGCTGCCGAAAGATCGGACTTATAGGGAGTTTCCTTTAGGCGTTTGCCTGAGCTTGAGAGAGGGCTGATCCGGTGTCACATGCGCCAGTGGAAGAGAAACCATTGGTTAGCTGCCGGTAGCAAAGATCGGACTTATAGGTACGCGTACCAATAGGTAGTTTAGTCTCATGTTTACGACATGATATATATAAGATAAGAAGAGAAAGAAGCTTAGAATTCTCTTATAGAAGGTGAAAAACAAACTAAACAAAGAGGAACTATGCTGGAGCTTCAACAATCGCTTTAGCTTTTGCTGGAAATGTATTTAGTTCACTGATCCTTTCTGTGGCAAGGAATCCCTCTTTAGCAAAGGAATTGTTCGGCTACGCTATCTTCTATTACTGAAAACTAAGTTCCTTTGTTTTGACTCTATAGCCGGACTACTTTTTTTCAATGTGAAAACACAGGTACAAATCGAACTAAGTCAAATGTAATATAATATAGTAAGAGAAGCAAGTGACTTTTTAGGTTGGAAAGTAGCATGAACTATGCGTGCCTGTTCTGTCAATTAAAGACTTTCTTAAAGGGCATCCAGTTTAATTGGTTGAAACCTTCTTTAATGCGCATTCCGCCAACTTGAATTCAAATTCAAAATGTAAGAAAAGTGGCAAGAAAGAACTAATTGGGGCTTTGAAGAAAAAGAAACAACAGCAAAGTGAAGAATAGGAGCTAGTTTACAGACTCTTTTGCCAGGTAAAGTGAAGAATAGGAGAGTTGTTTACAGACTCGTTAGTTAGGGATGAGGAGAGGTAGTTGACTTGACTACAGCTGCCAGTTACAGATGATATGCATAAGCCCTATAACTAGACACTGGGCGTCGACCATAGGGAGAGGGAATACACAAGTTCAGGGAAGCAGACAACTTCTTATTCTAAGGTTTGTGGTGTGGCACTCAACCGCTAGGTAGTTTACCTGAGCGTAGGGTCAACTCCCCAACCCGGCAGAACAGAAGACACAACTATGTCTAATATAGAGAAGCGGCAAGTTCCAGAGCTTTAAGTGCCACAGGGAAGAACATGACATGTGCGCGAAAGAAAGGGGGCGAAGTCACTCTCACGCTAGATTCTCCGCCGTTAGGGATTGGAGATCTCATATCAATCTCATTCGATATAGAATTATGCACGGGGAGCGGGGGTCGGATACTCCGGGGCAGTAGTCCAATGGGCAGTTGTCTACTCCTGGGGCTGAGTTCGATAGTAGGGCTGTTTCCCCTGGGCACTTTCCTGGGAGAGGGAGTTTCCTTTAGGCGTTTGCCCGGGTGAAAGACACCTGTTGTTAGGCGAGATCCGGTGAGCAGAGGTCGTTTACGACATGGCAGTTTACTTAATACATAGTGAGTATGAAACATCATATATAGAATATAAGTTATCTAATTCAAGCTTCTCATTCTCTTACAGAAGCTAAGAGATCTGCCCCCCTCCCAATTGGTCGAGACACCGCGTACCTCTCTTTAACAGTCTAGTTCCTTTGGAACCTCATCCCTATAGCTTCTATTAAGAGTATACCTACGGTCAGCTCTTAAGCTATGACATTTTCATTCTATGAGAATAGGTTTTATGGTTGGTCTTGGGCGTTTAGCTTCAGCGAAAGACAAGACACCGGTTGTTAGGGGAGATCCGGGCCTGTAGGTTCTAAGCTCTAGTTCTAAGCTATGACATTCTCTTCTGGTTGGTGAGCTAGTCAGTATGTCGATATCTTGGGCTTTACCTGGGATCGATGCTTTAGTTCGAAGCGTTAGTCCGCCAGTACAGACAGAGTGCCTATATAGAATAGATAAGCAAGTAGAAGAGCTGCAAGTGCCAAAGGTAATAGATAAGCAAGTGCCTATGCAGACTGATGATATGCCTTTGGAAGATAAGCCTAAACCTATGGAACATACGCCAGTGCAAGAGACTACTAACCAGCAAGTACCTAAGCAAATAGATAAGCCTAACGTAATAGAAGACAGTAGAAGAGAACTGATGTGCAAGTGCCAAAGGATCCTTAGTAAACTACCTTGTGGTACTCGTTAGCATTAGCATGTTCGAGGTATGCATATGCTGGCAGTTTTCTAGTTAGGCAAGCTAAGCTTAAACATTTGACGTAAGAGAAGCTAAGAGTTAGCTTACGGATTTACCTTAGATCAGACATTACCTTTTGAATTAGGTTCTTATATTAGGTGGTAGGTCTGCGCCAAAGAGTCTAGGCGATAGGGGTTTAGCTGCAGCGGTAGGGGGTTAGCCTGAGCGATAGAAGAAGAGGTAGGTTCTAATGTCGATGCTATAGTTCGATAGGTGCGTAGCTACTCGACCAACGGGAGAGGTATAGGTAGTTTAGTCTCTTGTTTACGACATGATATATATATCTTATATATATAATTAAAAGAAGCTTATAATTCTATATATTTCATGTTAGAAGGTGCAAAACTAATAGGTATATAAGTTATAAGTCTACATCATAATACCTTATTCTAAGCCGTTAGATAGCTGTTTAACAGCAGTTTCGGTATAATCATAGCATATTAACAGCACATTAAGAATTAGATAATGAGACATTTAAGTACAATTACTATTGTCTCCAGTAGTCTCTTTACTAGTATCCACTAGCTTAACTCTATTGCTTATTATAAGCAGTTATAGACAGCAGTTAAAGGTAGCTCAACTAAGAAGGACAGGTTGTTGACTCTGCCATTGGGGTTCCAGATAAGGAAGCAGACTGGCGTTGAAGCGCTGCCCCTTTCTTTGATCGGTGGGAATTCCAGTTTAACGAATGGAAGAGGAGCTCGGCATAAGAATCTCACTTGTCTAGACAGCCCCGTTTTCCTCAGTTTCCGTTTAGTCTATTGAGGGTACTCGCCCAGTAATTCCACCTGTTGATTTCTCAGCTGGGAATGAAAGCAAAGCACAAGTGCTGGGGCTAATTGGGCGGGGATGTAAGGTATCTCGCTCGACCTGCTGGGCTATGAAGGGAAGCCTTTCCGCGGCCTAGTTGCTCGTAGTTGTTCGGATCGAACTCCTTTGGCCGTGGCATTCTATCCTAGTTGTTCGGACTGGTTTAGGTAAGCCGTTGAAGAAGCCTAAGACAAGAGAGGCCTTTCCGCGGGTTAGTTGCTCATAGTTGTTAGGGCTAGTTTCGAGTTCGTTGTCGGACTCGTTTTCAGAAAGTACGCAGTGACTCGACTAGAAGCTTAAGGGAGAGGTACGCAGTTGTTGTTACGAGTCAGTAAACTACCTTGTGGCACTCTATAGCTAGTGAGAGGTATGCTTAAATAATGATTCTCATAGTCGAATAGATACCAGATTCTAGTTTAGTTAGCTACTAGTTAGCTATGACATGGCGCATTAGCTCATTCTGCCAATAAGAAAGTACATATGTTGTTTCACTAAAAGCTTATGAGAAGCCGTTATAGACAGCAGTTAAAGGAAGGTCAAGTCACAGCACATCTTAATCACATTAAGAATTCTATTATGACTACAAGAACTACCTATTAAGTTAAGCTTACCTATGATATGAGTATGAGAAAGCAGTGGTACACACACTAGACAGGACAAATTCCCCAGACTTTCCTGTACCATAGGAAAGGAATTCCCGCGGTTGGTGCGCAACGTTGTCACTGATTGAACTCTTTACCTTTCCTTTAAGTGATGAACACGGCAGTAAGCCATGAAAGTACCACAGCTAGTGGTTGAGTACGGACATAAGATAAGGTATTTCCTCTGGCTAACAAAGCTAAAGGAATACATGGCAGATGCTTCGTAAACAGGAATACAAGCTTTCTTTCCTATGATTGGTGCACAACACTGTCAACGGTTGCCGGGGTTTATTTAAACGAGTTCTGGCAAATCAGGCTTCAAAAGAGCTTATTCACCACAATTCATAAGAAGAGGATTTCTACCAAGCAAAGCATCTCTTCCAGTTTGACTTTGCCTCTCGGCCTCGCAGGACCTCTGCCGCCCCCATTGCTGTGCTGCCCCAGTACATCCCCCTTATGCTCATATAGGGCACCCCTCTCCTGCCCCATTCTTGGAACACAGCCATGCCAGGAAGCTCATAAAAGCTTTCCAGGGCTGCTAACTACGCTTTCCCACTAGCCACTACATATTCTGTTAAACCAGACTATTAAGCTAACTACACTAGCCCACTTGTCACTTCGGACAGTACACCGTTTAAAGAGCTTCTCCTATCCCTCAACTACCAACTGCTTTGGCCAGCTAGTTCACTTCACCTATGCATACCAGCTGCTAATGTGCGGTGTTAGGTTATGCTAGTTGACTACTACTTGGCTAAGGGCTCCGTTTAAATAAAGCCATACCTGCTGCTAATGTTAATATCCTTTGTCCGCACATACCATGGGTTTGAAAGCTGTACCTTCACCTATAAGTGTTTCGGCTAAACAAGTGATTCACCGCCGTTGAAGTATGTGCGCAAGCTTTGTTCCTCTCCTGTAAGTCGAGTAAGTAAACTACCTTTAGCTTATGGTCCAGTAAACTACCTATGCAGACAGATGAGATGCAAGATCAGACAGAGCTGCCTAAACCTATGGAACAGAAGAAAGTTCCAGTGGAAGCAGACTGAGATTAGAAGGTTGTGAAAGTCACTCGCCTAGCTACTAGAAGGGGAGAGGAGGGGTAGTTTGGCTTGATGATCCGGGGTGGTAGGGCCTTTTGGTTTGAGACTCCCGTGGTTAGATATCCTCTCCTTTCGCTGACGCTCAAGTCTCTTCCTCTCCCTTTAGCTTTAGGTCGAGCTAGTAAACTGCCTTTGGTCGAGTTCCTTCGGTCCTCTGGATACTTCCGAGCCTATTAATTCAAGAGCCCAAACTCAGTACTTAGACTCATTTATGGCCTAGACATCGACCCCTGGAAACTACCTATCGTATCTCTAATCTACTGCCCACGGGAAAGGCTCGCCCGGGACTTTCGCATCGCTTTCTTCTGTCACTTCGCCACCTTACTTAGAATTCTCAGTCTGCTTCCCCCTATCTAAAAGCACCGGCGGATCTTCTACGGGCGGACTAGATGTTTAGGCTGCTTCCACTGCAACTGGCCGGTGATCTGTGACAATGCGTATCGACAAAGAACAATTTATCTACAGCCTTTCCTGGCCTGGGGCTTGTATACGCTTTTCCCGATCGGATATCCAACCTAGGATATAGGACTCAGAACCGGCGTCTTTCGCTTCGCAACCTCGCCTGCCTGGAAGACCAGGCCAATCTCGAAGAGAAACTTGTTTTCAAAACTTGTTTTAAAAGTAGTTTACTTATACTTACACGGATCGGCGCACTCTCCTTAATATAATGGAGCGAGCGGAATACCTGTAGCGAGCCTCTCCCGTTGGTCGAGTGACTTCTAGTAGCTAGGGCCTGTTGTTACGAGTCAGTCACTTCTGTGGACCTTTCTTCTCTTATTATATTACATTGACTACCGAGCCTTACTCTTTCGGCTCTAACCTGTTATAAGTTATAAGCTCCGTTGTGCAAGATGTCAAGTTGGAACTCGCTTCAGCCCTGTAAGTCGCGGACCTGGCAGCCCTATCTATACTATAGGCACTGGCACAGGCTCTTATTCCACCTGTACTGTAAAGGCTGATCTTCCACTGGCTGTACTACTACTGGCATCTTCCTTTGTGTGTTTAAATGCTGCTTTGTCTTGTTCCATATCATCTGTCACTATCTGATCCCTGAGCGGGTGTTTAGCCCGAGCGGTCTTTCCGGTACGGCGCTTTTACACGTACACGTTGTGAGAGGAACTTGCTTTTCCCTGTACGTTTTCCTTTTTAGGCCTGAGCGGTGCTTTTACACGGATGTTCCCCGTAAACAAGGTATTCTCCCGTTCCTGCGGTTTGAGACTCCCGAGCAATTCCGTTGGTTAGGGAGAGGGCCTTTACTATACTAGATGGCACTCGAGCGCATGCGAAGAGGTTGTTTTGAGTGCTAGATCCGGGCTATAGGGCTTCCGGGGCTACGGGTTCGGCTGCCTGGGAAGGAGCATTTGGAGAGGTTAAGTGCTCAGCCGATGCGATCGAAAAAGTTCCAGGCTATCGACAAAGAACAATTTATCTACAGCCTTTCCTGGCCTGGGGCTTGTATACGCTTTTTCCGATCGGAGATCCATTCACGGGACTAAGAACTTCAGTCTTGTCTTTAGCTTCGCAACCCCGCCTGCCTTGAAGACCGAGCATACCAAATCTCGTGAAAAATAGAAAAACTTGTTTTCAAAAAGTGGTTTTCTTGTTCTGAGATCGGCATGATCGGTCAAACGATCTTTTTCCAACCTAAACCGCTGCTTTACGCCTTAGACCTTAAACCTACAGGATAGGATCCATCCAACCTAAGATACCCTACAACTGCCTTCTCAATTATTGATGGATTCCCACTGACAGTCTCCAAATTTCCAAAAATTGCTTTGAAAAATCAGTTTTCTTTTCTGATCTCGGTGTAAACCGGTTACTTTTAAACCTTGATTCTGACCTTGTCTTATTATATTACAATTACATTTGATGAAAAACGAGAAGGCAATTCCGGTCCACTCCTAGCCGGTTTTCGTTTTCGTTATGCTCAGCTTCTTTAAAAGTGGGTAATCCACTTTTCTGCCCGTGCGTGTTCTCCCCGTCAATTATGCTGCGCAGCATTAGTGAAGTGCGGTATGCGCCGCAGCGCTGAAGAAGTCACTTTCTCTCCATTCTTTGTTCCGAAACAACCTCCGATCGATCGCAACGAGAACACCCTTATAGGGCCGAAGTCAATCTACCCCCCTCAATTGTTGGGCCGTTGGTCTGAATTGGAAGTCAGAATTGAGAAAATGAGACTTCTTCTCTTATTATATTACATTTTCTTGAATTTGATGAAAAAGATAATCTTTCTTAATCTTAATCCTTATTTTAGTACAGATTAGAAAAGCATCTAATCGGCCATTTCAGTACATTTCTAAATTAAAGGCTAGATTTAAGGATCAATCTTGATTCATTTGAGGAATGATTAGAAAAGCATCTAATCGGCCAGTTAAAGACCCTAGAAGAAGATGCTTATAATCGGACATTTTAGTACAGATTTACTAAATGCTTATAAGCGGACATAGCATCTAAGCGGACATTTAAAGACCCAGCAAGACCAATTTAGCCTTCCTAAGACAGTTCACTTCGAGTCTCATTGAACTCATGTAAAGGAAGTGCAGAGGGTACCTATAAGAAAAAGCAAAAGGCACCTATAAGCAATCTTTCTCCTATCAGACATGGGCACCTATAAGGATCAGCAAAGGAGATTCTATAAGAAGGCAGAGCCACGATCAGACAGGGCTACCTATAAGAATGGGCAATGGGCTCCTATAAGAAAGAGCTCTGAAAGAAGCAAAGGCTACCTAAACTAGTCTCACATAAACTAGTCAAACATAAAGAGAGGACTTAAAAGCTAGTCTCACATAAAGAGTTCGGGCACATAAAAGATATCAAACTTGCTTATCTCACATAAAGGAAAACTGCTTCGCTCACATTGAGGATTCGGACTCCCTCTTATTCCGCTCGACCTAGGAATTGCATTTTTTTCATGAAACCCCGGTAAAAATGGAAGCAAGCCATTTTCAGTAATAGATGGGCCTTTCTTTGTGCATTTTTTATGAAACCCCGTGAAAAACGGAAGCAAGCTCGCTTTAAGTATAAATTCGACAAAGGAATGAAAATAAGTACGAAACCCCGTGTTTTTGCGAAGCAAGCTCGTTTTAAGTATAAATTCGTTTGTCGAATGAAAAAACTTTGTTTCATATAGAGTCAAAATCTACTAAACTGACTTTGACTCCATAAACTGTCTTTGGGATTTCACGCCTTAACTTATGGCTCGCCGGCACCCGTATTCTCTGTGAGCATGATTATCAGAGATATTAGTATGCTTTGTTGCAAGAACCCTCTTTCCACTAGTGAATGGGTCTGCTTTAAGATCAAGAACAGGCTTATCGAAGCCAGGATATCGTACCACAGGTCAACTTAACTCCTATCCCACAAGGGCCCTAACAACTATGACGCCTACCTATCCCTATTTTCTTAGTCGGCTAGTTATGCCCAAACTGCCCTATAGACTCCTAGTCGAGACATTGAATACCGAAGTGCCTTAGACCTGCTCTTTGGCCCCTGGGGAATCTTATCCAACCCCTTATAGAAAAAGCCCGGGATCCTACCCAGCAACCATTGGAATTAACTACCGCTATAGGCCCCTACTCTTTGCCCTGGGATCTTCCCCCAGTCATATCATATTAACTGCACTCTAATCATTCTATTAGTCTAACTGGACACTGGGATACTAGGAGTTCACACACAACCTGTGAATTGAATTCGAAGTTGTCTTCATCCACTGGGACTTGTTCCACAGGATCTGCCCATAGCCTTTAAGCCTCTTCGCCAAGAGGGATTTCTTCCCACTGAAGTGAGCGAACACCAGAAAGTGGAATTCCTCGCCCTAACGATCAGTGGCTCCGCTCCAAAGCATCAAATTCATTTTCCAATGGTGGATTTCTTGCCGCTGAATGTATCGGTGCACTAAACGCACGACCAATAAGTACTTTTTAACTTCAGTATTATCATATTTAAAATGCGCGTATGTTCCCGCATAAACCACCTTCCTACTACGTATGTTTGAACTGTAGATGAAGCTGTTTCCGGAGAAGGAGTGATCTGCAAGATCAGCAAGATCGGCGGCGTGTGGAACAAGAGCTGCCAAAGCAGCGTACTAGGCTAAGATCGACATATCAATAATCATTATATAAGGATTGGAGCTTTGGAGGCGCAGGGTATGATGATTGAAGACATGCGCTTATGGATTAGGGCGATCTTCTCAAGCCAAGTCGCGGTAGTCAAATTCCAATTCCAATTCCAATGGGGGGCCTTGGTCGTTTGGGGCACACGGGATTCTTCTTCTTTTATTGCAGGAAGCCCCATTCAATTCACTAGTGACAGATCGTCCAGTTAGAGATGCTACTAAGGAAGATCCGCCAGTGCCTATTGGTAATAGAGAAGCAGATGCTATGGGGCGATCATACCAAGGGGCGGTAGATGAAGAAGCTGTTTCCGCTGCTGACGACAGGGAAGAAGAAGCAGCCCAAGGAGTTTCAGCAGTGGATGAAGCAGTATAAGAAGAAGAAACTGTTGATGAAGCTGTTTCCGCTGCCTAGGATGGCAAGTGCGCCAATACCAATTGGGAGAGGTAGTTTACTAACTCGACTGTCAAGGAGAGGGAATACACAAGTTCCAGTTACAGCAGACGCCTAGGATGGAGAGTACGCCAATGCCAATAGTTAGATTCACTGACTTGAGCGAAAGGGAGTTTAGGTTGGGCTTCCGGAGCGAAAGACAAGACAAAAGTTCTGAGTCCCGGGGTTAGAGATCCGCGGTCTCTAGGTGCGCTGTTAGGGGAGCAACGATAGACTCTTAAGTTCGGTCTAAGTAAACGCCAAGCCCCGGGCCCAAGGGAAACGCCAACTTCCACTGTCTTCTGTTCCACCGGATCTCCCCTCTCCTCTCCTCTCCTCTCGCAGTAGCTCGAGTTAGTAAACTACCTTGAGATGACGCTCAAGTCTGTAAAACATCCTTTGGTTGAGTTAGTTTCACAACCTGTAAGTCGAGTGACTTCGTACCTTTGGTCGAGTGCCACGGGTGTCCTTAACGCATTTCATCCCTCTTCGCTAACGCTCGAGTTACTTCGCTACCTAGAAGTCTGATCTTTCGGCACCTTAGACCACTAGTCTTTGGCTTGTAAAGTCAAGCACGTTTCAACCAATTAAACTAGACGCCATCTCATAAAGTCTTTAATTTACAGAACAGAGGCGTATCCCCTCGACTGAAAGGCAGTTCAATGTCTCTATAGTTAGTTATAGGTTGTGAAACTTGCTCGACCTTAGGGGAGAGGGCTGGAGCCCCGGAAAGGAGATCCTTAGCCCACAAGGGAAGGTCGACGTATCAATAAGTATGTCCAAAGAGTGGCTTTGCCATTTATGGATTCCTTGCCCTGAGTGTACCAACTCACTAAAGACATGACCAACTTTAGCACTTGAAGCTCCTGCTAGTGCAATGGTCTAAGCTCCTGCTGCTATGAGTTTAGTTTCTTTTTCACATTATAAGATGAGCATTCTAAGCTTCTTTTCATTATATATATAATTATATAAATATATATCTTATATCACCTTAGAATGAGAAGTTCCACTGGATGGCACTGTCTTCTATCTTACTCTGACCTAAAGCACTTGCTTTAAAGAGTGGAAGCTTGAGAGTTCTCGTATTCTCTATTATCTTTGGGACTTGCAGTGAAGTCTGATCTGTAACTGGCTCTTGTTCCACTTGCTGATGTTCTATAGCTATAGTCACTTGCTGTAAAGTCTGATCTTGCTACTGGCAGCTAACCAACGACCCTCTCCCTAACGACCTACGCCCCAGGGAAAGGGAAAGCCCCTACGCTCAGGTAAACCACCCTAGTCTTTGGCCCCGGATCTCGCCTAACAACTGGTGTCTTGTCTTTCGCTGCTGCTAAACGCCCCTAGGCAGTGTCCAACCACAACACTTCTGTCCTCTCCTTAACAGTCGAGTCAGTAAACTACCTCTTCACATTCTAACGAGACACCGCGCACCTTATTATCTTATATTAGTCGACTAGCTACGCCTAGTACTTTCTTCTTCCAACCCGAAAAAGCAGTTTTCTTGCGTTAAGGTATGCGCTGCGACTGTAACTGGCAGCTTGTCTATAGTATGATCCACTGCTTAAACTCCTTTGGCTGATCCTTTTGAACCTGTGTTTGCGCATTCTCCTTTGTAGGATGCACTGGCTGCTTTGTTCCTCTCCCTATTATATTAGCTCGAGTCAGTAAACTACCACCTGTAAGGGCGGATCTCTAACTGTCTGTCACTGGCAGCTTTGTCTTACTACTGGCATCTGTGCATCTGTAACAGGAGGATCTTCCTTTGGCGGATCTCTAACTGGTGCTTCTAATGGGGCTAAGCGCCTATCGAACTAAGGCTTCGAACCCCAGGCCCGTTGGGCTTAGTAAAGGCCCTAAAGCATCGACATAGTGATAGTGACTCCGCTGCCCCTGATATCGAACTAAGGACGTCTTACTAGGCCTATCGACCTACGCCTCTCCTCCAAAGAGAGTTTGATTGTGCACCTTTCTACCTAAAATGGGAGAAAATACCGGCATTTCGCCACTGAAAGGAAAGTCGGAGAGTATGAAAGCAAAATCTCCTTTCGCTCAAGGAAGTGAATCTAACTTCAACAGAGACTTCGGCTCCTTCTTCATCGACTGGAAAGAATGATCCTCTTGTTCACACACTCTTTTCATCGGAAGAATCTCTTCGAACTCCGGTTCCCCGGATTTGGAAAGGAACTCTGGCCCTATGGTATCATCCACCCAGGGAAAGGTAAGGATCCTTTATCTAAGGGCACCCGCAACGGCAGCTGAAAGTCTTCACTTTCCAACGTCAAAACCAAGCGATGCTTTCTTAACGGGGCTTTCATCCACGGCGGAAAAAGTCCTTCTTCCTCTTAACTCTTAATCGAGTGACTTCGCGCCTCTCAAATCCAAGAAAAGGGGCAGAGACCCTATGAGGAGGTGCATTGTGCGGGATGAGCATCCTGAAAGAGATTCTCTTGAGCAGAAACTTCTTCTACATCTACGACACCAATACTAGTTGGAGACTACACTTAAGCCCTTGCTTTCCTTGAAGTTTACCATGGGACAGGATTCTCAAATGGATTTCATTCCGTCTCAAGTATGGACTTGATCGAACTATCGGAACCGAACCTAGGAGGCAAGACATTAAGCGCGGATATCGCAATTCGAACTCAGTCTTCCCCGCCTAAAGGAAACTACCTCTGTCTGCTTCCACTGGCTGAGTCTGACCGGCTTGTTCCACCTGTTTAGGAACTTGCCCCGAAACTGCTTCATCCACAGTCGAAACTCTTTATTCATCTACAGGATCGCTTAGTCTCACATTACTATAGAGAGAGTGCCACTTCTGCCCTATTGGTCGAGCTCCTTTGGAGCCTGCCTTTTCAGCACATTAGGATGAGGCTGCTCCTGTTCCACTTGCTGCTTTTGTCTGATCTACCACAAGGGTTCAGCACAAGCACATGCGTCTCTTGACGAGGCTGATAAAGGTTGAATTCTGTACTTTACAACCGAAACGAGCATTAAATGCGCTTTCTTCCCTCCATCACGGACTGCTCTTGAGTCTGCTGCCGATTACGGACCCCGGTTTAGCCCTTTTACCATGGACAGGGTTATCCAACCAATTGAATTCCGTGTCAAGTATGGACCGGCTCTGCCCTTTCGTTCGAGTGTCCTCTCATTCAACTTTCGCCTTTAAAGGAATAGGAATATAGTGAGACCCGTACACATGTACGATTGAAACATCACTTTTCTTTGGGAAATGAGTTCCACTGGATCTGCCGCGTAACCAAAGACTTTTCCATTTCTTTCTTGTCACCAGTCGATGCTTTAGTTGAGTTTGATAGTTTAGCCCTTATTCTCATGGTGGGAATTGACCTAAACTTTAGGTTCGCTCCTATAACCCTATAACAAAGTGAATTTGCGTTTAGTACGATCTCGTTTCACACCTCAAACGGCCGAAACTTCGTCGACTTCATTGAAAACTGTTCGATCATCCGAAACTTCGTCTTCGACTGCACCTTTTTAAATATAGCTTAGGCTTGGCGGAACCAAAGCTTGCCTTGAACCCGGCCTACTTCCTCAGTCTACGGGATTCCCGGGCTGAAACAGATGATCTTGAGTCTGCAGCAGAAAGAACTGATTCTTCGTAAACTCCTTAAGCCACAGTTGGGGCTTATACTGACTTCCTTGAAATTGGAGCTTTCTCAAAGAACCGCGTCATCAGTGGATGGTGCAGTTTCATCCTCGGCCAGAGCTGATGGAACCGAATCGCCTTCATTATGTTATGCCGAATTCGCCTTTCTCAACCAACAGATGGGACATCTTCAACTCGTGAGTCTGCAGCAGAAAGAACTGATTCTTCCCCAATCTTGGGAGACAAATATCAAAATCCGTTTACAATAAAGTACTTTTCTTGTTCTGAGATCGGTCTCCACTGGCTGCATCTTAGTCTTCTTCCTCTGGATCTGCCCCAAGTCCAAAGACTTCATATTTTCTAATGATGGATTTATGGCCGCAGAGGGAATCATTGCACAAAGCGCATTCCCAATACTGACAGCAGCTCCTGCTAGTGCTCTGGTATAAGCCCCAACAAGTTCAATTCCTCTCCTTATAGTCGAGCAGCTGCGCACCTTCAATAGCGCATACAAAGAGCTGCTTTTCTACTTATTGATTTACGGCAACTTATGGCAACATCATGCCTCACGGAAGAGAACACATTTCCAATTTCAGCTCCAGCAATGGTAGCAGCACCTGCAACTAGAGGTTTTCTTCAAACTTGAAAGAGAATAGAATTACATGCTTCATACCCGAAAGCGGTTTAGCAAGTGACGGATTTCGTGCCACATAAAGGATCATTTCACTAAAGACATTCCCAATACCAATCTCAACTTGAGCACCTTTTAGTGCAATGGTTGCTGCTCCATGACCAGTACCGACTGAAGCTCCTGCTTTAGCAATGGCTGCAGCTCCAGGACCTCTGGGTTTAGAACATTCAATTTATAGAATGATAAGCTTCCGAAGCTCCTTTTTCTGCAACGGCCTCATCTTAGACTTTGTCAGCGGCAGAAAGAGCTGAAGTTGGGGCCGATTCATTGACGGATTCTTCGACTGGAACAAACGATCCTGTTACATCTAGTTCCCTAATGGGATTCGTATGGGCATGGTATAATGTTAGTGATTCCCCTGCGGCTTCTTCATATATGGGCCTTGGAAGCCCTTTACCGCGGGCAGGATTCTCAAATTCCGTGTCAGCTGTGGCAACTATGGACCGGATCGAACTCTCGGAACCTAACCTAACTTAGGATTAAGATTAGTCTAGGATTAAAACATAGGACCCAGGTTTAAAGCTCACAGGACCCTTCTGTCTCTAACCGTTGTGCAAGATTAGACCGTCAAAGAAGACACGTTCCCGACCACTATTGCTCCAGCAATGGTTGCAGGTCCAGGACCTGTGGCTTTAGTACCTTCTAACAAGAGAAGAATCTCATTTTAATTCTCTTATTCAGTAATATAGTTCACACGATATGTCGTAAAGAAGCATTTCCCATGTCTTCCGCTCCGGCAAAGGTCGATTATGTTGATCCCAATTAAACGATGTTTTTCTCTCCGGTTGCCGATCTTTGATCTCAAACCAAGCTGCCCGCGCACAATCTTAGCGAAAATCCCGTATCCAAAGACTTTGCCAAAGATATCTTTCCAGAGAAAGGATTAGTAAACACATTCCCAATACCAACTTTTGCGCCCGAAAACGAAATGGTTGCAGCCCCTGCTCCTTCTAACATTGAAATAAGATAATTAAAAGGGCTTCTTCATCGACTGAGACTTCAAAGGCCGATCCTGGTTTGGCAGATCGGGCTTATTCACGGGCAAAAAGGAGCATTAAATTCTTCAGCTTCGGAAAGAGGCTAAAGCCCCTCTTAAACTTAAAGGGCCGAAACTTCTTCTTCTGAATTTCAAACTGTTCGGGCGAAAGCTTGAAGCCGGCGTACCTGCTAAGCTAAGTGTACGGGATTCCCTTCCAGACTAGGATGCTCTTGGGCCTTATGCTTCTTCTGAGACCCCTTTTTCAGCAGTTGACCCTTTGCCACGAGCAAAAGATGCTTCTCTTTCGGCTGCTGCCGATTACGGGCCTTTGAGCCCAATTTAGCCCGGTTTACCACGGGCAGGATTCTGGAATTCCAAGTCAAGTATGGACATGATCCAACCTCATCTTGAATACCCAATGAAGGATTTCTTTCTTGCCGCTGAAAGTCTCAAAGCAGAGAAAACAGGATCAACTTCAGCTCCAGCCTCTATAGGTTAGGCCTGTTATCTTGGCTTTGCCCTTCTTGGACAGGATCTCTATCACTAGGATCTGAGACTTTTGAGTTGAATCGGGCTTCCCCGAATTCAGAAGATTAGAATCTTCTTGGACTTGTTCCGCGGGATCAGGATCCCTCTTTAAAAACCAGCTGGTATTTGCGGCTGTAAGTCAACCCTTTAAATTCAAGGGAGGCCAGTACCAACTACCTTTTTACATACGAGTTCCCGCTATAGCTGCTTTTAACCGCTTCTTACAGAGCTCAGGTATTATTATAAAAAAACCTGTAGATGTCTTATCTTCGATCTAGACACTTAGATACGGCGCATTAGGACCTGCTTTGGCAGATTTGATCCCGCACCCAATGGAGCTTTGACCTTGGAAGCCCGCTTTGCCGATCTCCGATCTCACCTCGTCCGAAACTGGCTTTGATTGAGCGATCATACCGTGGGGCCCCGTAATCATCATCCCCTGCGCACCTTAGACCTACGCCTAGCGATAGAGTCATTTCATACCTCTCCTTGCCAAAATGCCCTTAACTTTGAGTCAAGTCCCGCCCGCGTAAACGACCCGCTCCCTCTCCTCATTCGCCATCCGCGGAACAAGACCCGGCAGTCTCAAACCCTAAACCCGCTCCCTCTTCTTTTATAATGCGAGTACCATAAGGCTCCTATTATAGATATAGATAGAGAATACAATATTTAAGAGCTTTCCAACGGTATACACCTAAGAACAGAAACTCTCTTACGCCCCGGCAGGGTAACAACGCCCTAGACCTACGGCTTAGGATTATCCAACCCTAAACAACCTCTCCTTACTAGGAGCTGGGCGAGTACCACGAGTCTCCTATTATAGATATAGATAGAGAATACAACGTTTAAGAACTTCCCCATTTGAATAGGCATAGGACTTAAGAACTGAAACTCTCTTTCGCACCTTATCCCCTGGGAGACCGGATCTCGCCTATCGAACTAAGCCTCCCAGATATCGAACTAAGGACGTCTTACTAGGCCTATCGACCAACGCCTCTCCTCAGCGCTAACTGTAGAATAGAGTCTGTAAACCCCATATCTGTAAACAACTCTCCTATTCTTCACTTTACCTGGCAAAAGAGTCTGTAAACTAGCTCCTATTCTTCACTTTGCTGTTGTTTCTTTTTATTCAAAGCCCCAATTAGTTCTTTCTTGCCACTTATCTTACATTTGAAGATTACATTTCATTCAAGTTGGTGGAATGCAGTTTACCGACTCTATAGTTAGGCTGTTTACTAACTTTTCTTCTCTTATTATATTACATTAGTCGAGTGAGCTTCGCAACCTCTCGCCTATTGTATTGCATTCTATATTAGTTCTGTTCAAACTGCGTTGACTTCATTGTCTTCGACCGCACCCAGAGTATCCAACCAAAGCTTGAACCCGGCGCACCTTGTCTGCTTCGTCGGTATCTATTACCTTTGCTACTGGCAGCTAACCTACGACTGGCATCTGTGCATCTTCCTCTCCTTACTAGTAGCTTGGCGAGTCTGTAAACAGTACCTCTCACTAGCGTTCGAGCCAGCTTCGCTGCCTTTTCTCCTATTCTTCACTTTGCTGTTGTTTCTTTTCTTCAAAGCCCCAATCCGAATCCGTTCGCCACTTATCAAGTTTAAATTGAATTCAGATCCGTAGGAACTATATCACTATCAGCCTTTCCTGTGACCGCTTGTGGACTTAGGTGTGCACCTCTCCTATTCTTCACTTTGCTGTTGTTTCTTTTTCTTCAAAGCCCCAATCAGCTCTGGCTCGCCACCTACGCGTTCTCCCCAAAATTATGCTTCGCAGCATAAGGAAGAAGTGGGTACAAGAAGAAGCTCCCTTTTCTCCATTCTAAGTTCAGTTCTGACCTTCGACGACCCAAACGAGAACACCCTCATGGGGCAAGAACTCAGGCCTTGCCTAATCTCTACGAGATCGGTGGCATCCAGTCAACTTAGAACTCAGATATCGAAAAAGGAACGACTTCTCTTATTACATTTAATTTTCTTGAATTTGAAGAAAAAAGATGAGATTCTTGAATTCGTTTACGACACTGAGTTAGGAGAGAAAGGACAAAATGCTTTGTTTTGCCAGTATAGGTGGACTACTTTTTTCAAAAAGAAAAGAGATTCTATTACTGAAAGCGAGGTTGATAGAATTCTACGGTATATTCATCTTACTTTTTGAATTTTAAAACAGCCGCTAGGAGAGAAATCGAGCTTGCTTTGTTTTGCCGGTAGGGGAGCATCAATTTTTCTTTTTTCGAACAGCCTCTATGAGAGAAAAGAACTTTGCTTTGTTTTGCCGGTAGGGGAGTCTTACTTTTTTCAATTTTCAAAGTCACTCTATGAGAGAAAAGTCAGTGCAGTCGCGAAATCACGGGTTGGTATACTTTTTTGAGAAAAGAAGGACACTCTATGAGGGCAAACGAAGTTCAGTCAGATTTGACCGATGTTTAGCCATTTTCTCTTTCTCCTCTCCTCTCCCTGGAGTCGAGTCAGCTTCGCCCCCAAAACCTATGGGCATAAGGTTCAATCTGTTAAGCTAAGAGATCTGCCAAATATAATATAATAGAGCCAACACAGCCTAACCTAAACCTATGGAACTACAGCCTGTGGAAGAGCATGTTCCAGTGGAACTTCTAATTCTAAGGATGTTTACAGATATAAGATATATATAATGAAAAGACGCATCTCATTCTCTTCTTCTAATGTTTGAAGGAGCAAAACTCATTGGTGCAGGAGCTGCAACAATCGAACTTTCTGGTGCGGCAATCGGTATTGGTAATGTCTTCTCTTCTTTGATCCTTTATGTGGCAAGGAATCCATCAATGGCAAAGCCACTTAAAGGGTATGAAAAAGAAGGTAAGAATTCTCTTAGATTTCGGGTGCAAACCTAACTAAGGAACTATGCTTGACCTTCTACAACCGCTTTTCGGGCGCTAAAGTTGGCGTTTAGTTCACCTCTGTGGCAAGGAAGCCTTCAATGGCAAAGCTCTTGTTTGGACACGTACCCTTAGGTAGGGCAGATCCAGTGGGGACACGTCATATCATAGCTAAGTGCCTTAAGTTAAGATCCTGGGCCTTCAAATTAAGAGTGAGAATTGGAAGCATGAGTTCGATGCTGACGAAGCCCAAGGAGTTGAAGCAGGGCAAGCCCCAACTGTTGAAGTTTCCGCTGAAGAAGAAGAAGGACTTTCTGCTCAAGAGAAGAAAAGCAAGCGTGCACCTTATTCTAACTGGTCACACGGTCCTATACCCTAGGTTCTATATCCGCGGACAGAAGTCTAACTCGACCGACGGGATCTTCCCAAGGGGCGGTAATCCAATGGTCCGAGGAATTGATCGGGGCGGAATTGAATGGACCGGGTACGAATTGATCTCCGATCGGGTGTTTTACGGTGTTTTCCCTGTACGGTCTTTTCCCTTTGTGGTGCTTTTCCTGGTGTTTAGGAACGGTAATGGGAGAATACACCGAATTACGGGGCAGGAATTTCTCTCCCCGGGTACGAATTGAACTTACGACCTGCTTTGGCTGATTGTCTGCGAAGTCAGATCTTGAACATTCCGCTCTGGGCAATGGTCCTTTGGCAGCTTCCGCATCTGCTTCAAAGTTTGGCACTTGATCTTCTTCTGCTCCGGAGTTAGTGAATAGGCTTTTGCATAGGAACGGTACTTCTGCCCATCGCTCAGGGAGTCTCAAACCGCGGGAACGACGGAACTTTCTTACGGGGAAGCCATCTACGGCTTCGTCCGAAACTTCTTCCCCGCCTAACATAAATACTGGTGTCTTGTAATTAGCAGATCGACCAGAACCTCGTCTAACCGCCTTCCAACCGACATGAAAGACGGGGCTTCCGGCTGAAACTCCTTGGGCTTCTTCAACGGGTTCGTCCGAAACTCCTTCTTCAACAGCCGAAACTGCTTCTTCAGGCCCAGGTCTGCCCGCTCCCAATTGGATTGGACGCGTACCTCTTCTGTCAGTCAACTCCTGTGCTTGTGGACTTAGAAAGTCACAACCGCTGAAGATCGCCCATGACATGTGCATCTGCTTCAACTGTCTTCTCTATTGGCTTAGCAACAAAGGATGACTCGCAACCTCTCCCAGGGAAAGGGAAAGGCCTCTCTATCTATTTCGGGCGGAAAGAAAGATAAGTCAATTCAATGTATTCTCCTATCTTTTCTTAGTTTGGCACTGGCTTAGGCAAGAAGCCTCTTTCCACTGGGGCTAAGCGCAATCAGAATCCCCTGCATTAGACCCTAGGAAGTCTCCCCTTTCGCGAACCACCCGGATATCGCGTATCGAACTAAAGCATTGTCTTCCCCGCCGAAACGCCAAGACATGGGAATTTACCTAATATAAGAAGAGAAGATGTTTTTGTTTAAGCGGCGCAGGCGATACTTAAAGTTGTTTAGTCAACAAGACCTCTCCCTCTCCTTGAGAGTAGAGTGCCACAAGGGCCATCTTCGCTAACTATATATAGAGTGACTTCCTGTGAAGTCTGATCTTTTAAAGGCACTGTCTGATGTTCCATATTCATAGGCTGGCTCTGTAACTTCCTGCTCTTCCACTCTCTTCCCCAGACACTGCTAACCTCCCCCCAAGGTGTCACACTGATGCCCGTACACAACCTGTCCCAGAACTAACCTAAAGGTAGTTTAGTTGACTGTCTTAAGGCTTGTGTTAACGCCTTGAGAAGCTGTTATTATAGGGTTTAAACTTAAGTTAAAGTATGCTGATATCATATGTATAGGCTCTTGCTTCTCTCTTACCTTTGACACTGGCACCAACGACATACTGACTAGGCCGCGCTTGATTGGAGTCTCAAAACGACCTCTTCGCTGTAGCTCGGGTGCCATCATAAAGCAAGGTTCTCTCCCTCTCCTGTAAGTCGACTAGCCCTTACCACTACCACTTAACGCTTAGCTTTGCCGGTCTCTAACCATTGAATTCTTCCGGGAAGGAGAATTTGGAGAGGTAGGTGAGCAGCCCATTCTTAGGATATGGATCGACAAAGAACAATTTATCTACAGCCTTTCCTGGTGTTCCCTTTGGTTGGTTCCCTGTTCCTAGGACCACGTATGTTTGATAATAAACAACCTTTCCTCTCCCCTTTTCTTAACTTAAGGTCGTTGGGGATCGGCTTTGAGCCGTCTTTCTTAAGTCGTTGGTTAGCTGCCAGTGGAACAAGAGCTGCTTTGGCAGCATATAGAGCAGCAAGTACCAAAGATAATATAAGATAATAGAGAAGAGAGTGGAAGAGCTGCAAGTAACTCGAGTTCCTCTCCTTACACTGCTCACCTGTTCTTTAAATTAAAGACTTTCAAAAAGGGCATAACGTTTAATTGGTTGAAACGTTCTTTAATGCATACGCCGGGGCGGTCGATAGGTCTAAGATCTCCGATCGGGAACCCGTATCAAAGCTAAAAGTGGTAAGGGCTAGTCGACTTAGAGTGCATACCGGAAGAATGAAATGCGCATAGCGGAAAATGAGACTTCTGCCTTGGAAACCTTAGCCAACAGTGGACAACTGAATTTCTAATTCGAATTCTAATTCACAGGTTGTGCGTGAACTCGTAACAACAGGAAAGAGGTATTCCGCTTACAGAAAGCTGTACCCACGGATCTCTTTACCCGGATGGAAAGGAAAGGTCGGTCCAGTGGTTGGAAGCATGAGTTCGAGCCTTGACTTTTACCGGTACCGGCCACGATCCACGATCAAGGACTCCTTCTTGGGAACCCACCTAGTCATCATTTACTGCCTTGTTCTTGTGGCTGGATTTCATCCTTCTTAAGAAAAGGAAGTCTTTTAGGTAATTACGGTTACACAAAATACATTTGGTTCCGCCAAGCTGCAAGAGTGCAGGCGAAGTCAATTCAGAAGACGAAGTTCTCGGACGAGGTTTTTGAACAGAACTTCGATAGGCGAGAGGTGTACGCGAGGTGTGAAATGAAACGAGATCGTACTTAGGAATGGACCGAAATCGGGATGTAGGGGTTCCGGGAACTTAGGAGCGGGATTACGGGTTAAAAGGAAGAAAGAAGGCGTAAAGCCGCGGAACTCGTTAAGTGAACAACTCCGTGCGCATTCCAACCAGGGGAATGTTTCCGCTGCAGGCGAAAGAGAAGATCTTCTTTGATATGATACATTCAGTGGCAAGGAATCCGTCAATGGCTAAGCCACTCTTTTGCTATCTTAGTTTGATTCCGGGGTATGATGATGCATAAGCCGCCCTTGTGTTGTGGTGCGGCACTCGAGTGACAAGGGACGAGAGGGACGAAGTGTCTCGCCTAGCTACTAGTAGCGAGAGGTCTCAGAAAAGCATGATTAATGCTCTATGCTATTAGGAAACTGAAGCAGCTATAAGAGCTTATAGGTATAGAATCGACTAGAGGGCAGTTCACTTCCTTGAGTGAAAGGAGATGACTTTTGGTTTCATACTCTCTGAGTGAAAAGGCATAAGCAGATGCCAGTACATACACCTGTAATTGTAATCCCCATTGGCATTGGTAGTTTACCTGAGCGGTGGGGCTTTGCCTGAGCGGAAGAGAGATCATGGCAGTTGACTCTGCCCTTTGTCTAGGTTGTTGGAGTGAGCCTTTCGGGGGTTACGAGCGTATTCCCTCACGACGCGCGCGAACATCTTTGGGGCCCCTTGGTCGAGTCAGTAAACAAGATCTCTCCCTCTCCTTCTAGTAGCTAGGGCCTCTCCCTATTGGCCTCTTGGTCGAGTCCCTTCTGTGGACCTTTCTTCTCTTATTAGATTATAATATACAGTGAGTTCTGTTCAACCGGATCTTCC
>JALGRB010000025.1:305000-394324 GCA_023091065.1 Dianthus caryophyllus
TCGTTCTTCATATACGGACCCCGGTTTAGCCCGGTTACCGTGAACAGGGTTCTCAAATGCCATGTCAAGTATGGGCCGGATCGAACTCTCGGAACCTAACCGCGGATTAGGATATAGGACCCAGTCAACTTAAAGCTTACCGGATCTCGCATATCGATCTCAAATTCTTCACATGTCGGTATCTATTACCTTTGCTACTGGTACCATCCCTAGATATATCTAACTGAAGCGTCTTCCCCCGGGTAAACGCCGGCCCTACCACTTCCGATCTAAGATTGCGTATACAAAGAGTTGTTTAGCCATTGACGGATTTATTGCAACAGAGTTAATCAAAGAAGAGAAGACAATCCCAAGACCAGAAAGCGCAATAGGAGAAGCTACTGCTAAAGCAATTGTAGAAGCTCCAGCCCCTATTAGTATGACTTTTTCACCTTCAAACATGAAATTCAGAGAATTTTATGCTTATAGAGATTCACTCTTTCTTATATCTTATATAAGATATTTAGTTGTCGTAAAAAATACAATAGAAAAAAAGAGAGACCTCTCCTCCAACCTAAACGTGCCCCCAGGAAAGGCCAAGCCCCACCACCTCGGCGCTCTTATGCTGATTCAGTGTCCGAAGTCTTATGTAACCCTGGGTTCCAAAGCGGTACTCGACTGTAAGGTCTGAAATCAGTCTCGCATCAGTGAGAGGTAGCCGCGTCTTCGAAGGTCGACATGATGCTTGCGTTCCCCCAACTCTATGGCAACGAGAAAATTGCACGGTTTTTGTACCCAGCTGCGTAGGGGGAGTCTCACTTTTCTCAATTTGGTTGCCGAATTCATACTAAAAAATAGCTTGCGTCGAAAATTCCCGGTAAACAGCGAAAAGTTCCACAAAAAGAGGGACTCTCCCTAAATGACTTTCAGTCGTATTTTCCGGCTTGGAATCATTCTTTGAGGGGGCAGCCTCCGAGTGAAAAGTCCTTTCAGCGGCGAAATCCCGGTATTTAGACCCATTTTCCGGGCTTGGTAGAAAAGGTGCACAATCAGACTCTCTTTGTCAGCTTCTCCTTATAGTCGATAAGCACCTATTATCTTATATAAGTCGACTAGCCTATATCCTAGGATACGCTTTCCCGATCGGAGATCCATGGATCATTGAGCTTCGCCCATACGTCAGAATAATCCCCTGCGGACCTCTCAATACAAGAAAAGGCATGATCGGTCAAACGATCTTTCTCCAACCGCGGCTGCACGTTTTCTTTCTGCTCTTCACGGGAACCCTGGCTGTCCACTTCGCGCCCTCTCCTTAACGCTCCCTATTATATTGGCTATTGGCATTGGTCTCCACCCGCTGTCACTGGCTTTGGAGCTGTAACTGGAGGGTCTAGAACTTGTAACTAGTGCCCCGTTGACGGGTCCCAGCGCCCATCGAAGCCCCTACTTCGCTAACTATCTTAGTCGATTTCACCGCCTTAGAAGTTGTCCACTTCCACTCTTGTCTTTCGCTTGTTTGAGACAGAAAGATGTTCTCACTGGATATTGGAATTGGAATGGAACCTGTTAGATTTGAACCGCACCTATAGGTTAGGTCGTCACAGCGTTAAATACGCTTTCTTCTACTTACGGGTCTGTAAACATCCCACCTTCCTTGCAGTCGAGTCATTTCATACCTCTCACTTCACTAGACATTACGTCCGTAAGATTGCTTGTCCAAACGCTTGAATTCCGTCTCAAGTATGGACCGGAACTTCCCTATTGGACAGGATTGGTCGACTAGCCCTTACCACTTCTCGCTTGGAGAAGGTTTACGAGGCAGAAGTCTCATTTGAGGGTATGCGACGCATGGAAAGTCATACTCTCTTTGACCATCTAGTACTTTGGCAGACCAAGCCAATCCCGTTAAAAATGGAGAAATCAGTCCACAAAAGTGCTTTTCTTGTCGGGGTTCAATCTCTCCTTACTTAAGAAGGGAACATCCACCATACTTAGTTGACTAATTTCGTTTACCACAAAAGAAAGGGCTGGCTTAGCCATTTATGGAATTCTTGCCACATCGCATAAAGAAGAGAATACATTTCCAACGCCTGCAAGTTCAATAGGGGAAGCTCCTGCGCCCGGAGGTTTTTCGCCTGAAATCTAGGGTTTTTCAACCTTTCTTGAAGAGGAGATAGGCCGGCTTTCGCCTCTGTTTTCGTCCTTCCTTCTCAATGACAGGACATCCAGCCAAGAGAACGCACTTTTATCTTGTAAAAGAGTACACAGAAAGCCATCATCCAATCAGCTTTAAATCGAATGAAACCTGCCAAAACAGAAGTGATTTGCTTCGAAGCCCCAATCCGCTCCGGCTCGCCACGTAAATGACATTTTACACTTTTTAATGATTAAATTTTACACTTTTTAAATGTACATTTTTTGTATGCTTAAATTCAAGTTGGTGGAATGCCTTCCCTTGAAATGGAAATGCGAAAGGCTATGTTCCAGTTTTGCTATCTTTGACCGCGGTATGCTTAACTTAGTTTTGAGTACTATATATACGGATTCCCTCTTATCAGAATTCCAAGCCCCCAATCCGAGCTAGATCGCCACTTTTTTACATTTTAATGAGATTTTTAATTTGAAATTGAATTCAAGCTCGTGGAATGCCTTGACTGAAAGTCGACTAGGCACCTTTCGCTTCTGTTTTCTTCCTTCCTGCGCAATGCCAGGGCATCCAGAACATGCATGACTTTGTCTGAAGTCAGAAAGTAGACAGAAGTCCATCATCCAATCTAAAAGAAATCAGATAAATTACTTCTTTTTCGATCGGAAATGAAAGTCACTCGACTTTAGGGAGTCTTGTCGACGCGTAATCCTCATTCCCCGCTAACCTCAACCCTGGATCGACCACCACAGATCCTTAATTCAAGGATTAAGCCCGAACTCTTCGGCACGTTAGCGCGCCTTACGCGCCACTTTATCAAATTTGTCAGATTCTAATTGAATGAAAGTTGAAAGTAGCAGAATGCCTTTACTAAGAATTGAAATGGTCAAAGGTATGTTCCAGTTTTGATATATGGACTTTCGCCTCGGCTTTCGTCCTTCCTTCGCAACGCCAGGGCATCCGGAACATGGATGAATTTTGACCTGCTACTTGGAAGAGGAAGTCCATCATCCAATCTCGAAGAAAAAGGAGAAATCAGTTCTTTTTAGATCGTTTTTGAAAAAGAAGTTGACTTTTGCCCGATATGCTTAGCTTCGTTTTTATATCTTTGCTTCCACTTAGGCTTCAAGCTTGGATAAGGTTTACAAGGCAGTTTTCTGTCCTCTTATACTAGTCGACTAGCTACGCCCCTTTAATCAGTCCAATTTGACTGTATGCTACGCTTAGAAAGACGTAGTCTTTTTGACCACCCTTTTTGACCACCTAGTACACTGAAGACCAAGCAAATCTCGTTAAAAATGGAGAAATCAGTCTACAAAAAGTAGCCTTCTTGTCGGGGTTCAATCTCTCCTTACTTAATTAAGGGAAGGGGAACATCCATCGGGATTAGTTGAAAAATTTCGTTTACCACAAAAGAAAAGGCTGACTTAGCCATTTATGGAATTCTTGCCACATCTCAGTGCATTACTGACATTTACAAGACCTGCAAGTTCAATAGGGGAAGCTCCTGCACCGATTAGTTTAGTTAGGTTTTCCCCTTCCAGGATATAAGAAATAGAACTCGATGCTTATCTAAATGCAGTTTATTAACTATATGATATGATGTTTACATTTCATGTCTATAACAGAAGTCGTATCAGCCGCCCTCTCCTTCTAGTCGAGTCGCTACGCACCTCATCTTGAATAGCCAATTCAGGATTTCCCATTTATGGATTTCTTGCCACGGAATGTATCACAACAAAGATTGAAAATACTGACAGTTTATCCTGCTCCTGAAATGGTTGCTGCTCAAGCACCTAATGCGCCTACCTCCTAAGTCGATTTTGCTCGGTAGATTAGATCCCGTACGCAATTCCAATTAAAGGAACCTTTTCTCCCCGGTTTCTAGATCAGATATAGAACCTTAGACCTTTTTTCATATGAGTTCCCGCTATAGCTGCTTAAAACAGCTGTTTACAGAGCTCAGGTCTCATTTTAGACCTGAAAGACTAGTTCTCTCTTTTCGGCCTAGGACACCCAGTGTTTGCGCGTAAAGATCTTTTCATGTCCGATCGTATCGTGCAGGCCGGTACTTTAACTTGACTTTCTTTAACTGGCGCATTCAGTTTGAAAGGCTCTGTCTGCTTTGGCGGATTCAGTTTTGTCTGCGACTGCGATTACACATTCTGCTTATACACAATCTTTGACCTGCAGGATAGGATCCAGCCCCATCTTGCACAACCTACTACTGCTTTCCCATTTATGGATTTCTTGCCGCAGAAAGGATCATTGCATTAAACACATTTCCAATCCCTACATAAGCTCCAGCCAGAGCAATGCTTGCAGCTCCTACGCCCAGGTCTTTTGCTCCTTATAACATAGATTCTAGAGAATGAGATGCTTTTACTGGCGGATGTCTAACCTGTTTCGGCTGATTCGTAGGTTCAATTCCGCCCCGGTCCATACGGAAAGGGTCAATTCCTAAATCCACGATATGGAGAACTCATACCTCTCTTTCGAAGACGCGGTTTTTGGCTTGACTTTCATACTGCGGAATAATCTAGTATTGTAAGTTGGGAATCTTCCCCTCTCCTTCGTACCTCAGCCGAGTTATTTCATACCCTGTAATAGGAGAGTTAGTAAACTTTAAGTCGAGACACGAAGTCTTCTTGAACCTGTAACTTGTATTCTCCTGTACCTGGAGTTGTTGGGGTGAGTTATACTCGAAAGGGCCTACTTACCTAAGATTGCGTACCCAAAAAGTGCTTTAGCAAGTGACTGATTCCATGCTACTTTAAAGGATCAACGCGCTAAAGACATTTCCAATTCTTAAAAGTCGGTTTGACCTGCAGTTTCGCTTTTATTCTATTTTATTCTGTTTATTCTACTATTTTATTCTATATATATGCATATATATGCATATATAGAGCTCTTCTATACGCGCCTGTACTGGCTTACGGACGTGGAAGTTCCGGTGCCAGTTAGATATTACCGATAATTAGAATGAATTGTGAAAGTCAGTCTGAAACATGGGATTTTGAAGCCAGTTAATGAATTGTGAAAGTCAGTCTTAGGATTACATTAAGAAAACAGGTCCGTAGCCGTAGGTGATGAAGCGCTTTCCGCGGAAAATGAAGCCATTGCAGAAGTAGGAAAAGGAGTTGAACACAGTAAGTCGACCTTAAGCTATATCTTGTTTACATGACATCCATCCAGTACCGAGAAAGCAGGGTACACAGCCTTGTGATAAGACAAGGCAGAACTCATCAATTGTTGATAAAGTTCGTGGTGTGGCGGAACAAGCCAAGCTCTAACAGCTTGAAATGAAGAATACTTTGGATCAGCCAAAGCCGTTGATGAAGCGCCGTATTTAGCTTGGTTTGACTCGGACTGCCCCCGCAAAGAATGCTCCTTTCGCTTGCTTTTCTTAGGTTGGAACGACCGAAGGGGTTTAATGTGTATTTTACGCTAAGGCGACCTATCCTATATCTTTCCACTGATTGTATCACAAGATAGATTTACAGTACCAACAGCTGATCCTGCAAGTGAAAAGGTTGCTGTTCCAGGATCAATGAGTTTAGCTCGTTCTTAGATGAAATATAGAGAATTAGATCCTTCTTTTAACTAACTAAGGTACCTCGGTAGATTCGAGCCAGGTCATTTGGCTAAGACTTTGTCTATACCTAATAAGATTATATTATAGCACAGATCCTCCAGCGGAAGTCATTCATTCTAGAGCGACATGGCAGTGAGTATTCATATATAACATAGATATGTATTTAGTCTTACACGTTCACTAGTGAACTATAACTATATGAGAAGAAGTGCATTTCAAGAATTATCTTATTCCGATGTTTGAAGGTGCAAAACTTAGTCAACTAATTGGGGCAGGAGCTCATTGCTGGAGCGAATCTTGGCCATGTCTTCTCTTCATTGAGACGAGTTGTGGCAAGTTAAAGTACCCGCCTGTACTAGATAAGGTAATAGGACGAAAGGATCGGACATCAATCTTTTTTTTCGCAAACGCCATTTCTAGATCGAAAAGCAGATAAGACGTTTCCACGTATGGTAGTGAGAAGAAGTTCGCCGACCTTAAGCTATAGGTCTGAAAGAAGTCTACTTACAAGAGAGGTGGAGGGTGAAGTCTTAACTTAAATAGTGAAATCAGAATGCTTCGGCAGAATAAGTTCGAAGAATGCTTAAGTAAGACAAGAACCTCTCATCTCACTACGGGACGTTATCTCACCACGAGACGACTCTCTTTATTATTATGGTAAATTAGTATATCAAGATATTTGATGCCTCAAAAAAAGAGGTCCCTAGCAGACTTGTACGCAAACACCACCCCTATGGAACCAGGGGTAGTAGTGGAAGTACCTATGGAAGTAGTGGAAGTACCTATGGAAGTAGTGGAAGTACCTATGGAAGTAGTGGAAGTACCCGCTACGCCCGAGTCCCCCGTTTTATCGGAAGACGGGGATTTACTGAACTGTGATAATGAGGCTGTGCTTCATTATACGGATCAATTTCGGTCAAAAATTGCCGAAATAGTACCAGATCCCGAACGGGGCCACGCCATGGGCGAATACTTGGCCGTAGCGGAGACCGTAGAAGAGGCGAAAAAAATACGCGACTCAATTTACTTGTGGGAGAAAGATAGTTTGCTTTATGAAGAGGCACTAAAAGCAACAGCGCCTAATAGGGGAGGTGGGGCCCAACAGCCCCCTTGACCAATTTGCCATTCTCCCATTTCTTGATCTCAAACTAGGAAACTTGTATTTCTCATTCACAAATCCCTCTTTTTTTATGCTGCTAACTCTCACTTTGGTCCTACTTCTGCTTCATTTTGTTACTAAAAAGGGAGGAGGAAACTTAGTACCAAATCTTTGGCAGTCCTTAGTAGAGCTTCTTTATTCTTTCGTGCTCAACCTGGTAAACGAACAAATAGGCGGTCTTTCCGGAAATGTTAAACAAAAGTTTTTCCCTTGCATCTTGGTCACTTTTACTTTTTTGTTATTTTGTAATCTCCAGGGTATGATACCTTATAGCTTTACAGTGACAAGTCATTTTCTCATTACTTTGGGTCTTTCGCTCCATTTTTAGTCAAATAGTGAAGAAGATTCCATTAGTAATGAAAAAGGGGATAGAGGGGATCCGTATATCTTGTTCAGGTCGATTACGGGGGGCAGAGATTGCTCGAACCGAATGCGGAAAGTATGGAAAAACCGCCGTTAATTCTAATTTATTACGGCAGAAAATAGATTATGCTTCTGCGGAAGTATCTACTCGTTACGGAATCGTAGGTGTCAAAGTGTGGATTTCTTATAGTCAAAAAAAAGCCGGCTCACAAAATGCAAAATGAACGATTTGTTTTTGTTTTATGTTTCTAATGATGTATTTTGACGCATTTTGGTGTATTTCGACGAAATGCTGTTGATTCTGGCGGGGGAAAGATTTCGAATTTCGTTGAAAGAGGCGATCACAACAGCTATATGGTGTAACTTCAACAAGAAAAGTGGGGACATGAGGTTCAATTTGATTGGCCGAGCTTAGCCATCTGGGGCCAGACTCGCCTGCGCGAGAAGAAGATCCTACGATATTAATACAGTGAATCCTACTATGAAGAAGATCCTACTATATTAATGTTAGCCCTAGGCGCAGCAGCAATGGGCTATTTATCAATATCCAGCGCTAGGTGCAGCAATGGGTAGCTCATCATCATCAAGCGTTCGGTGCAGAAAGGAAAGCCTTTTCGGGGTATCGCGCGAGAGCATGCCGCTTTCGACATGTGGGGAGTCAGTTCATAGTTGCATTAAGTGAGATATGGTTGTTCTGCTCTAGTGGTCATTCCTTCGCGGCTTGGGAATCTTCCTAAGGTCGACTGAGTAAACTGCCTGTAAGTAGACTTCATACCTTTGACCTCTCTTTTATGGTACTCGTGCGTACCTTGCCTTAAGCATGCTATAGAGTGCCGCACCACAACACCTAGTTATAGGGCTTGCTTCCCCGTAATCAAAAAGAAAGGCGGATCTTTCCACAGCGTATTCTCCCCCTTCTTACCTCTTAGAATTAGCGGGTCGACCAGGACAGGCAGTTAAACCAACCGATAAGAGAATTCTTTTCTTCGGAAACAGTTTCATCAACAGAAACTTAGACTCCTGCTTCTTCCCTGCGCACTGACCCCCCGAGCAACTGCGCACCTCCTGTCATACTAAGTTAGTCGAGTGAGTAAAGACCCTCTTGGTCGAGTGCCCCTATAACTGCAGTTGACTCTCTTAATGCGGTAAGGGTTAGAACAGAATCTCGTGTTTAAGACAGTTCCTCTCCTTCGAAAATGGTAGTCTGTTCCCGTCTTTTCTTAGTCTTAGAAGTAGTCTTTGAACTTTTCTTTCAGCATGCATAGACCGTATATATATGATATATATGGTTACGAATTCATGTTCTTATTGGAAGAAAACCATCATTATCATTAAGGGCATCTGCGTCCACTGGCACAGGACGATCTTCTTCTACCGCCGCTGCTAAGCCCCGGAGATCTCACCCGAAGTCGCTATTTAACGACCTCTGCACACGCCAGGAGTCTCCTAAACGCCCCACCGCCCTGGCAGCTAACCATAGACCTGGGCCTCTCCTCATCGCTAACTATAGAGTCTGTAAACTGCCTCAAAAGAGAGTTTTCTTCCTTTTATCCCAAATCCCATATAAGTAAACTAGCCTTTCACTCGGAGAGTATGAACTCAAAATCTCCTTTCGCCCTTTCGGGATTCGGGAAAGGAAGTGAATCTAACTATCGGCATTGGTCTCCGTCTTATTGACTGGGCGTCTGCGCCTTGACTAAGTAGGTATGCACCTTTCGCATAGAAAGAATGCCTTTCAAAGACCGACTCAATCTCACGAATAAAAGAAAAACTTGCTTTTTAAGTAGTTGATGGATCGGCCTCCCTATTCTATTCGTTCGGGACATTTCCCTAGCGGTGTCGAGTTACCTCTCCTTATTATCTTATCTTAGGATACTAGCTATGCCCAATTAACTGGGTCCAGGAGTCTCCAAATCCACTGAAGTGGTGATCCGTGACAATATGGATGGATATCTATTGGCAAAGTTCCATTGTTGGTATGATCCCCCTAGATACTAGGCATCCGCTTCAACTGGAACAAGGGCTCTTTCAGCGGCCGAAACAGTTTCATCAAGAACTGACTTCTTCATCTACAGGATCCGCCCTCTTCCTAGCGGTTGAGTGCCACAAGGAGCAAGAGGAATGGCGTAATAAAAGACTGATTTTGCAAGCGATGGATTCCTTGACAAGACTTTGAGTCTCAATGCTTTCCAATTCTGAGAAGTAGCGTTTAACTTCAGTCCCGGGAAGGGACCTATCGACCGGATTTAGCTCCGGAAGGCCGGGATTCTCCAATGAGATTATTGGATTCTTAAGAGCTTACCTACGGAAACGACCTATAGGTTCGACCTCTCCCTGCTGGATTGGACTATGGCCCGCACAATCATAGGTTGTAAAGTACCCCTCAACCAATTAACCTAGACTGAAGATAAGAATGAATCGGAGAACTAAAGCCGATCCAATACCAACTGCTGCACCTGCTAAAGCAATGGTAGTAGTTCCTGCACCCTTTAGTATGACTTTCACAACCTTCTAATCTCAGTCCACCGGAACATGATCTTCTAAATTAAAAGGCTCTGCCCTCTCCTCTCCTTCTAGTCGAGCCAGTAAACTGCCTATCCCGTCGAGTACCGCTTCGGGCATGCTCCTTGGCAGTAGCAGTGAAATCACCCTAACAGCTGGCAGCTCGTCTACAGCCTTACCAGCCTTGTTCCGCTGGCATCTCTTCCACCCGTCTTGGCCCTGTCTGTTCTTGTTATACAGTTTCTCTGTAACTGCCTTTTGTTCCAATAACTGGCGTTGTGGGATCTACCAAGCAAAACTCCCTCCCCTTTCATTTTACCACAACACAAGGGTCCTAGATTGCTTCCTCTTCGCTACGCTCGACTAACTTCTAGTAGCTAGGGCCTCTTCACTAGCTATATAGAACCTAGCGGCGGAAAGACTTTATCAAGAGAAACGTAGACTGAAACTCCAGCTTCGGAAAGCGGTTTGGCGGATCGACCGGTTTTTCCAACCGAAATGAAATATGCTTTCTTCTTCTTAGACTTATACTTCTTCTTCCTCTTAAAGAAAAGGAGCAGATGCCTTCTTACCCGAATCCATTGTCCCCTACCGGTAAAATATAGCAACCGACTTTTCATGGCCACTCAAATGAAAAAAGTGATGCTCCCTAGTGGTCAAAACGACTCAACCTACTTTTCCTTCCTAGACGCTGGTTGAAAAGGGTAGTCCACCTATGCCGACAAAACAAAGGAAAAGTGCTCAAACAGAGCCGTTTTCTCGCTGTGGAACTCGACTAACTATCTATCTTACACATTGAATTCAAGAGATTAATTATCATCTTTTTTCTTCAAATTCAATCGAATTAAATATACTATAATAAGAAGTCGTTTCTTTTGATCAATTCTTAGTTCTAAGTTGACTGGATGCCACGGATCTCCTAGAGATCAGGTAGGCCTGAGTTCCGGCCCCATGAGGGTGTCTCGTTAGGGTCGTTGAAGGTCTGAGCTGAGCAACGAATGGAGAAAAGGAAGCTTCTTCCGTGTTCCTAAAGGCAGCGGAGCCTAATTTAAGGGGAGAAAAGATTTTAGATGTCCCACCCATTTTGCACTCAAAAGGAAGAACTTAATCAGCCAAGCATACGGAGATTCCCGACTAGGAATTGACTTATTACGGCAGCGCATTCCACCAACCGGAATTGACTTTTCGTTTTTTCATCAAATCTAATCTACGCGGCGAGCGAGATCGGATTGGGGCTTTGAATAAAAGAAACAACAGCAAAGTCTTAACTTCTTTTTCGCCAGGAGAAGCTAAGCCTTGAAAACTGAAGCATTTAAACACAGTGACAAAGGTAAGAGAATCTACAGACATGACATGTGCCGCGGTGCGCCGTTGTTGTTAGTCCGTACAGATGCTGGCATAACTTTTCAAATTAAGGAAGACTTTGTCGAAGAAAGCGATGCTCAAGTTCCGGTTTCCGGGGTGCGATGCAAAGAGTTCGATATGCGCGATCTTGACCTTCCTAGGTGCGCAGCCTGTCTAAGAAGGTACGCATTGTCTCGTTAGAATGTAAGAGGTATGAAATGACTATAACGCTAGTGAAGAGGAACCAATATCCCCAAGTAGGGAGTTGACTGACTATAACGCTAGTGAAGACTTTACAAGAGCTGCCAGTCATTGCATTGGGACTTCCACATTCAGATCTCTAGCTAGTGGTTCTAAATGGGGCTAACTATCGAACTAAGGCCCCTGCTTCGCATCGCATACTATAACTCTATTAGTAGAGCGAGTTTCACATCCTTATAATAATAATAGAAGTTTTCTTCTTCCACCGTAACTTCACTACTACTGGCTTCTGTCTAACCTCTTTAGGCTGTGTCTGCAAAGTCTGATCAGTAGGCAAGCAGGAGGTTTCTTCCTAGAGCAAGGGCTCTCGTTGCGTGTGTCTTTCCCGTGTTATGTCCTGGGTATAGGGGCCTCTTCCTGGCTGGAGTATCCAACGTTAATAGAGAATACAAGATTTTCATTTAAGAGCTGTCGGTATTCTGAAAAAAATGATATGGGTAGTTCCTTCTCTTTGCTAGTGGAAACACTACGGACTTATAATAGTCATTATAGAATGATGATAATGCTGTATATAGAATATGACTAGAAAAAGAAGATAAGACGTCTCCAGGTTACCCTATAAGCGTCAAAGTCTAAGAGGCTGAGACCACAGGGAGATGAAGCGCCGGGGATGTAGGTTATGGCGAAGCATAAGTCCCTTGTGGGTGTGGCATTCGATAACTAGGTGTGCAATTACATAAAGAAAAGCCCCGTAGAAAAGCCGCCAAAGCTTCCTTTTAAAGGAAAGTGCCAGTACCGGCGATACGAAAGGATCCGCCATTAAAGATACAGACCCATAGCTATGGAACTACAGCAAGTTACATATCCGCCTAAACAGAACAAAGGTCAGAAATCAGTATGCGCCATCTCCCTCTAATAAAGAAAAGAAGATAACTGGTGTCCAGGTGTGTTATGCTAGAAGCGCACTTCAAAAGCTGTTTTAAGCGGCTATAAGCCATTCTCATATGCTTTCTTAGATCTAGTAGGTATCAGAGTGAGAAGACTCGGGTGAGACCGCAACTCTCTGTTCTTTTTAGAGACTGAGCACTTAATTCTATCTTTTAAAAGCATATAATGAGAGAGAATCTATGTTAGAAGGAGCTAAACTAATAGGCGCAGGAGCAGCAACCATTGCTTTAGCTGGTGCAGCTGTGGGGATTGGAAATGTCTTTTCTTCTTTGATTCAGTCAGTGGCCAGGAATCCTTCTTTAGCCAAGCAGCTCTTTGGATACGCTATCTTAGGATTTGCATTAACCGAAGCTATTGCATTATTTGCCTTAATGATGGCATTCCTAATCTTATTTGTCTTCTAGTTCTCTTATTAAACTGTGCCAACTAATAAAAGAACTGCTTTTAAGTTCATTGTGCCGACTAAAGAACTTTGAATTAGCTGTTAATATGATTACATCTATAAGCACACTGAAAAAGTTGTTTTAAGCGGCTATAACTGCCTCTATTGGCTTCCCTGAGCGAAGCTCGTGGTACAGACTTGCTCGTGGTACAGAGTTGAGCGAAAGACAGCCACTTCTTAAGTGTATACCGGCTCGGTACGAACTAAGTCAAATGTAATAAGAGAAGATAAGATAGGTCCACTTTAGGTCATTAATATGAAAGATAGATTGAAAACCAGTTTCTTGAAGTGGCGAGCGAGCGCGGATTGGGGGTTTCTAATTCTTCTTACAGGAATCAGTAGAACGCAAAGTAGGTTGTCGGTTGGGCCCGCAAAGAATGCGTATTTCGGGTGTGCCCGTGATGAAGCTCTTTCCGGAGAAGGAGTCTAAGAAACTGAAGAATAAGCTCTTTCTGCTCAAGAGAAGATCATCCTAAGATGCATATGAGAACTGGTCACACGGTCCTATATCCTAGGTTCTGAGAGTGACTCTACAGAAGTGTCGAGCGTATGCGAAGGGGTTGAGACTCCCAGGGCGCGGTTGGTCTAAGAGCTAAGGTGCGCTGCCGAAAGAGAAGACTTATAGGGTCAGTCGAACGAATGCGAGAGGTTGCGAAGTGGGAGTTTAGGTGGTAGATCTCTGCGCGGTACCGCTGCCCAGTCAATAAGATGGAGAGTGCGCCAATGCCAATAGAATTGAGGATAGGGCAGATCCGGTGGAAGAAGACTGAGATTCTAAGGTTGCGAAAGTCACTCGACTAGAATACGAAGTGTCTCGACTAATATAATAAGAGAAGAGGAGTGACTCAACCAGTAGGGAGAGCTACTAGTCGAACGCTAGTTATAGGCTGCACGCCGAGCTCAATGAAACTTTTCTTTCTCTTTTTCACGAGCACGAGATTGGCTTGGTCTTCCAAAGTATGCGAAAGGCGCTAAGCGAGTTAGTCTTTTTAAAGCTTAGTCAAGGCGGAAGAATTAGACTTCTGATCCGGCGTTTAGGTTAGCACCGGTCTAAGGTGCATTGGTCGATCCGAGAGGTCATTTCCAGGGGCTAGGTCTATAAGCTTGGCTGGGCAAGACTTTGCTTGAGTTCTAATTTCATTGGCCGGGTAGGAACGGGAAGGAACGCTCAATGGGTGTTTTACACGGTGAATGGTCCGAGGAATTGATCTCCGATCGGGAAAGCCAAGCGTTAAGTAGAAGTGGAAGCTAGTCGACTAAGAGAATTGGGTGATTGAACTTCGCCGAGTTACTAGTGTCAAGGTAGTTTACTAACTCGACTAGAAGGAGAGGAGAAAGCCTGCAATGCGAGCTACAGCGAAGAGGTCGTTTAGGTTGGATACACCCGGGGGCGTAGGTCGAACCGAGAGGACATGTCATGGGAGGGCGATCTTCTCAATTGGCAGTTTGTCCGTCGTTCGGTAGGCGAGATCCTAGGTTTGGCTTAGTCCGTAATAGATCTGACAGAGCAGCAAGTTACACAAGAACAGCCTATAGATAAGGAAGATCTGTTCTTATATAAGAAGAGGTGAATTAATTCAAGCATCTAATTCTCTTATTTCGATGTTAGAAGGTGCAAAACCAAGAGGTGCCGGAGCCGCTACTATTGCTTTTGGTGGTGTTGGAACCGTGTTTAGCGCGTTGATACACTTTTTGGCAAGAAATCCATATTTAGAAAAGCTGGTATTTGGATACGCTATCTTAGGCGTTTGAACGGCGGTACTCGACTAATATAAGAGTCCGAGGAACGGGCAGCAATGGCACGAATTGAGCGGGTAGGAATGGGCCGAGTTAGAATTTGAATTGGAAGCATGAGTTCGATGCTGACGAAGCAGTTTCAGCAGTTTCAGGGGAAGAAGCGGGAGTTGAAGTCTAAGAAGCAGTTTCTGTTGATGATGCGCTTGTTTGAGAACTCGGCCAAAGGACAGGGCTCCTTGTGGGTGGGAGGTGTCTTAAACATTGTCTTATCTATCCAGAAGATGTCGTTTAGGTTGGATGATCTTCCCCTTTAAGTTAAGGGCGGTAGGTTAGCAGCGGTATCTTATCTTAGAGGGGCCCTTCCCTTTCCCTGGGACCTTATATTACTATTAAAGTAAAGGATGCTTTAGGGCGTTTACCTGGGGCCTTGTTTGTGGCAATTGACCATAATGGTTCGCTCCTGTAACTTAGTTATGGAAAGTGAATTTGCGTTTAGTACTTTCTCGCACCTCCCTAGGTACGGTGCTGACACAGCTCCTCGCCCAAACAATGAATTGGATTTGTCTACCGCTCCTTCCCGTCCCATTCCTACCCGGGCAATTCCTGGGGCTTCAACCCCAACCGCAAGGGAAGAGCTTCTTCACCCAGTTAGGGATCTCCGACATCGTTTGATTCCAATTTAGTCCTTTTACCATGGACAAGGGTTCTCAAACCTATTTCATTCTGTGTCAAGTATGGACCATCCTCCCTATTTTATATTACATTTGAAGAAAAAAGATGATATTCTTTTTGATTTAGGAGAGCAACAACTGAATTTCCTTGTTTTCCCGATAGGGGCGGACTCAAAATAAGAATTCTCAAACAAAGTCTCGTACTGAAAACTAAGTTTATAGGTTTTGCCGGTATAGGTGGATAACTTTTTAGAAATGCGGGCGGCCATCTATGACTGAAAACAGGGTTTATAGAATTCGGCGGTAAGGGAATCATAAAAAATCTCATCTTTTTCTTCAAATTAAATATACTATAATAAGAAGAAGTTTCTTTTTCAAGATTCTGCTTTCGCTAGTCGACGACCAAAGGCCCAACAATAGGGGGGGGCAGGCCTATGAAACCCATGAGGATTCTAACAACAGGACGATCTGAGGTCTGAACGGTTAGTAGAATGGAGAGAAAGGAACGACTTCAAGTACCCAACTTCCTCTTGTACTAAGCGAAGCATAATTTTTGGGGAGAACGCGTAGGTGGCGAGCCAGAGCTGATTGGGGCTTTGAAGAAAAAGAAACAACAGCAATGATATCAAAACTGGAACATAGCCTTGAGCATTTCAAGTCAAGGCATTCCACTACTTTCAACTTTCACCACTACTTTCAACTTTCAAAAGCGTCACTTTTTTTCAAAAATCTCATTTGCGCGGCGAGCGAGAGCTGATTGGGGCTTCACAGAAAAAGAAACAACAGGAAAGTGAATTCGACTAAGTGAGTTCTGTTCCACCGGATCTTGTTCAACCGGATCTGTCCGATCTATTAGTCGAGTGCACAACCTTCCCCAATGTCGTTGGGGGAGAGAGTTATGGATGGAAAATCCGTCCTTTGGCTTTGAGAATTCCAATTCCGTTGGGCGCCAAGGATCAATGGTTATCCTCATGTAACGATATATCATATAGAATCTAGAAATCATATAGAATATCGAAGATGAAGTCAATATCTAGAAGCATCAAATTATCTTCTTCTCATGTTTGAAAGTGAAAAAACTCACTCAATTCATAGGTCCTGGACCTGCAACCATAGCACTTGCTGGAGCTTCAGTAGGTATTGGAAATGCCTTTAGTTCACTGATAGTTTCAGTGGCTAGGAATCCTTAAATGGAAGAGCCCTTCTTAGATATTCTCTTAGGCTATGCTCTCTTAGATCGGGCATTCCCTCTCTTTAGTTAGCCTTTACTGACCGGTTGACAAAGAAGAAGCCATTGAAGGCCAAGCTCTTTCCGCGGAACCCCGACTTGAAGCTCCGTAAACCCCTGCTTCAGGATTGTCCTTTTCTTTCGCTTGTTGTTCTTCTTCTTTGCTTTCTTATCTGGGATCCTGCTTGTATGACTTGTTCCCTGCTTGTGGAACGAATTAGACTTCTTCATGTTTGTTTGCCTTGATCTTTGGGACTGGGCTTTGTTGTTCTTGCTGTCTTTCGGTCTTCGATGCTGGGTAGTTTTCCTTTTGCTTTGGGACTGGTCTTCTCTTCTTTCGTTCTTTTCAGGGATCCTGCTTGTATGGCTTGTTCCCAGCTTATGGATTGTCCTTTTCTTACCTAATCTTACTCACTAAGCCAGGAATAAGCATATCGTTCGTAACCGCCGAAGGGAATTACCCCTAATCATGAAAAACTAAAACAACAGAACGAAAAGTTCTTCAAAGGGACTCAAAAGGCACCCATTCTAATATCTTTTGATAATGCTTAATCTCTTTTTACCGCAGCGTATGATGGAGTACTTTTGGCCGGTATATCAGTACTTTGCTGTGGTTGTTGAATACCAGTGGGATCTCTTCCCCGGCACAAAATACAAAAGTATAGGCTCTTCTTGTGCATAAGCTTAAGTTATAGGCTTCGATCTAGGATTGTAAAGCAAAAGTTTAGGCTTCAATATACAATACAAATACAAAAGTATAGCCTTCAATCTCGGATTGTTAAAAGAAAAGTAATATGTTTATGCTGGAGGTGCTTGCGCCTATGATCCTGCTTTTGCATTTATTTATGCCGGAGGGTTGCCCTTAGTTTGAGACTGCTTTTGTTTCGGAATTGGCCTTATGCTTAAACAGGGCTGGTTGTTGCCCCTGCATTTCTTGGCCTTTATGAATTGGCTTTTCTTCTTGTTTTTAGCTTTCTTAGTAAAGAGTTCAGGTTGTACCTGCATCTTATGTTGTGCCCGATTCTTACCTTCCTTCTTAGTCTTCGGTTGATAAGGGACTTGCGGTTCCAGCATCTTGTCCTCCTGTTCTATCATATTATGTTGTTTTAGTCCTTTGGTATGCAACCTATTCTTTTCCACATACAAAAGTTAAGTTTAGGCTTTGATTTCGGCTTGTTCATAAGCAAAAGTATACTAGATTCCTTAATATGGATGCGGATAATGCGTATATCGACGTCTTATCAGATGCTTGTCGTATCATATATTTATGGTGAGGGTTTCCCCTTATGATCCCGCTCCAAAGAGTAGGCCAGAAGTGGCACTCGAATGCATGTGAGACGGCCTAAGGGCTTAGACTGCCCCGGCGGTTGTCCTTGCTGTTCCAGCATCTTATGTTGTTGTAGAATCGGCGATTGGTCAATTCGTCCAGTCCTGATGAGATTCAGTCTCGCCCAATTGGAAGAAAGGTTCTGTACTGAAAGATCATCTGTTTCAGCAAGGGCCGAAGCTCAGTCTTGGTCCTCTTTTTTCGCTAGTTGATGCATTGTTAAGGCAAGAAAGCCTTTATTGGGTCTTCAATCTGAGGATTAAGCAGTAAGCGCCGGCTGACAAGCATTGGAATTACCATCTTGAAAGTAAGGGCCCGTACACTGTACCCCCGGAACTGGAACCATTTCACTTGGTGGTATTGGAAATCTTTGTTGTGCATTGATTCACTTAGTGGCAAGAATTCCCTCAATGGCTAAGCTTTGCTTCGGGTATGCAAGAGCAAGATCCGGTATCGGTCTCTAGGCACCTTGCTTAAATCATTCTAGAAGACATCGGGCAGAGATGCCTAAGCAGGCTGAATTTGTACCAAACGATCCATAAGCCATGTGGTCGGGCCATATAGACTCACATAAGGAAGTGAGGCTGTTAACCGAAAAGGTAGTTCTGCCTTATAAAGTTAAGGACTTTCCCTGCGCGAGAGGTTGGATGATCCCAGGCCATAGGTTAGCAGTCGTTAAATCGAGGACCTTCTCTTTTCGGGGCACACACAGCTTTTGCTACAGGGGTGTATGAGCGCTCGTTTAAACTCTTTGGCTACCGGGAACTAAAGACTCAAAAGTCTGTGCGCTTAAGTTTGTCTCGCTTGCTCGAATCACTGGGGGTAGCTTGCTTCGTTTCTGTTTATATGGAGCGCGTTAGGAGCCTCAATCTTCCTCTGACTTAGGTGTACTTAGCCTGCCTAGCTCCGTCTTTTCGTTCTTCCCCGACTGGGATTGTCTCGTGTCCTGTACTAATGAGCATTCTCAAGGACCTTCCTTCTTCTCTGACTCATCGCTAGCCACACATGCCTTCTTTAGCAACCAATCTTTCCTTCCAGGGCATTCCATACCAAAGTACATTCTGACTTCTGGCCAACGGTGACTGGCCTGTCAAGCAAAGAAGATCCTGAAGACATTTTTTTTATGTCTGTAATCCCACTTGCTTAGCCTTGTTGATGAAGACTGGCTGCTCCCTGCCCGGGCGACCTTAACAGTCAAACTCTCAGAAAAACACGTGGGTGGATCAAAATAGCATTCCCAGAAATGTTCTAGCCTTTGTCCAAATGCAGTATACCGAAGAACTGAAGGGAAAAAAGGTCCCACTAGCCACAAAAGAAGAGAGTTAGTTAAGGGGACGAAAGGTTGAGGATTTATCTTCTAGGGCAGCCAATCGACTCCATAAAGAAGCAAGGGCCCCAATTCGAGCAGCAAGGGTCCGAGTTTAGAATGAGACCGTTGAGCTTATATTATAGAAGAAAGGAAAGACGGACCAAGAACAAAGAAAGGCAATCCCCGTTCTGTCTAAAGAAAGGAGTTAACAGCTCTGTCATTAAAACCCTCAAGGGGCTTTCCAGGGGCCTTCGGCTTAAGAAAAGAGGCTTTAGTATATGCTTGGTCATCGTTATTCGGGGATAGGTTTCACGCAGGGAGTTGACCCACACCCAAAGACCAAGACCGCCTTTCATTCTGTCTTGTGGTCTCCTTCAATGGCCTTACTTGCCCTAAGGATTGAAGAATGCTTGGTCCCCGAAACAACAACCCAAAGCAAGCAAAGGTCAGAGTTATGCAAGTGCCTATCCAGACTTAACAAGAATCGGTGGAAGATCGGCCAGTTACAGCAGATGCCTAGTCTCTATGGGCCTATCCCCTCGACTAAGATAAGATAATAGGGAGAGGTTCAGCAGTTAGAGGTCTCGGCGTTTACCCGAGCGAGACATTAATTCTAATATAAGTTCATTAATTCAAGCTTAGAATTCTCTTATCTTTCATGTTATAAGGTGCAAACCTAACTAAGGTCCTGGAGCTTATACTATTGCACTTTCAGGTGCTTCAGTTGGTGTTAAGTTCACTGAGACTTTCAGTGGCTCATTGGAAAAGCCAGTCTTTCTAGACTCTTAGGTAGGTGTGCGCACTGTCCTATGCCTCCCGCGGGTGAAGTTGACCTTCGTATACCGATTTTTCACCTGGAATCGCTTCGTTGGTGAAGTTCATCTTCATATAGCGATTCTTTCTTTCCTGTCGGACTCGCGCTTGGACAGCGCTTCTTCAGTACGAGGGTTGGGTTAGGTGGCCCTATCTCGCTTGAATAAGACCGACCGAGCTGGACCCACCGAGCCGGGTGGTTGGCCTTCGCCTTCCGTTTCGTGCCCGTCCGACTCCCTCTTCTTCCGCTCGAGAAGGGCTTAAGGGCTTTCCTGCGACCCCAAGAGAGGTTAAAGCCCCTTTTTACTATCGCATGACGAAACCCGCGCCCCAGATACGTATATGTGGCTCCGGGACTCAGAACCTATTCTTCCTTTCGCCCCTAGATACTAGGCTGCGCACCTAGGCCATTGGATTTGGCCCTAACTGTTCGGCAGATTTGAGCAACTCCCGCACATAATGAACCTTTTCTTACAGATGTTTCGCTTGTGTAGAAGTTGTGTAAAGGGAGTTTACAGACTCTATAGTTAGGCTGTTTACGAACTCCTCTTCTCTTATTATATTAGAATATAATGATTAAGGAACTCTCTTAACTTAATGGGAGATCGGTTCCTACCCGCTTCAATAAAGATCGGTATAGACTCACTTAAAGTTAGTCCGCTGGTCTCTTCTTAAACATTGTATTCTCTATCCACAATATCGGTAATCGGTATAGGATTAGTCTTTAGTGCGTTGATTCTTTCAGTGGGAAGAATTCCCTCAATGGAAAAGGCAGTCTTGGGGTATGCAATTCTTCTTAGTTATAGGGAGAGGTGTGCCTCGACCTAAAGGGAGAGGTAGTCCAATGGAACTTTGTCGTTAGGTATCACATTGCCAGGGTTAGGTCTCTAGGTGGTTGGTCTAAGGCGGTACCTTATAAGTACTAAGATAAGTACTAAGAAAGGCTTGGTCTATCCTTTACACAAGTGTAAAGAGAGTCAACTCCCTCCACTATCTTATCCGCGGACGAGCAGATTAGATTATAGGCGCAAATTAGAACTACAAGTTTCCTTTATGACAAATCTGATTCGATGGTAAGATCCAGGGGAAAGATCTAAGGGTGGTTGACCCGGAGCGGGTTCGATATCTGGTACTCGACTGAAAGGTATGAAAGAACAATACCAATTGGGGGAGGATTGACCAGAGCGTAAGACATGGGAGGTAGTCCAATCCTATGCCTAGTATCTAGGGGTAGACCCGGCCTTTTTACCCGAGCGGAAGTCACTGCATTGGGGCGATCTTCCCGAGGGGGCGGTAGTAGACTGAGTCTATTGACATGAAATGAAACTTAATATCATATAGAAGATGAAGTTCATATCTATAAGCATATAATTCTCTTAATTTCCTGTTTGAAGGTGAAAAAGCCATTGGTGCCGGGGCTGCTACCATTGCACTGGCTGGTACTTCAGTAGGTATTGGAAATGTCTTTAGCGCGTTGATACATTCTGTGTATCGGAATCCGTCAATGGCAAAGTAGCTCTTTGGCTATGCTATCTTGGGAATTGAACTTGCAGGAGCAGCAATCGGTATTGGAAACGCGTTTTGTGCATCGGTTCATTCTTATATGGCATATAGTTTAATTGGTTGAAACGTACCATCCTTAGTTATTAGTTATAGGGGTAGGTAACTCGACTGTCAGGTTGTTTACAAACTAGAACGTTAGTGAGAGGTAGAGTTTACTCACTACACACGAAAACTAAGAAAAAGAAAAAGAAACTAAGAATGAGAATATCAATTCTGTAACCGAAAGCCTGCCTCTTGGCATTGGCAGCCCAGTCTCTGAGGTCTAAGGCTTTGCATCTCCTTCCCCTCGTTCCGGTAAATCTGCAACCTTTTACGAACCTATTATCTTTCCCGATGGTGTTGATTGAAGCGGGACAGATCAGATCTAGCAGAAGCTGCATATACCTTGTTACAGATCAGCCGTGGGGTACTTATTTTATTAAGGGAATTGTCCTCACTTGAACTCACAGCCGATCCCGCAGTTGAACCCGATCTTGTTAGGGCAGGAACTAGTAGCATGCCAGCTAGAAAGCCAAGTTTCACATCCGGTTTAGAGGCACTAATCGGGCTTGGCAGGACAGTAAGGAAAGAAGGAATAGATTCGCACACAAGCAAGACAGACTCAGGATCCGATGAAAAGAAATCGGCAGGACTTAGAGGAGCTCTTAAAGGAGGAAGTCAAACACACACAGTTTTGAAGCTTCTCTATTCCATTCCTCCCTCCCGAAGCACCCTATTCCCTTAGTTGCTGCTTGCTTTCATACGATTGATCCGAGGTAGAATGCTTTTCTGCTTTAAAAATAAATGCTTACTGGTCTGGGCTCGATCCCAATAGCCTTAGCTATGTTCTTTACCGTGAACCCTTTTTATTGTTATTGAAGCACAGTGCTCCATCCCTCTCCTTTCAGTCGAGTACCACAAGGGTCCTCTCCTATCGGTCGAGCTAGTAAACTGCCATTTATTAATATTAAAGGAGCCCCTATAGACGTAAAGACTTGACTTCACTAAACCGGCACTACTCTTTGTCTTGTCGGCTCCTACCATTCGTTCTTCGTCTGCTCGTTGAGTGCCGTCCTTCGCCCTTGCTCCTTTCTAGTAGCCGATTTTCTTCGCCCTAATCCATAAGCGGGAGATGGTCCTGAAGTTGCCTCTTTTTGGTAAAAAGGTTGGGCGTAAATAGCACCTCTAGACCAAGTATAAGAGCGGATATGAGGCTTTGACCTTTTAAAGCTATTACCGTCGGCAGACGCTTATTTTCCTTGAAAGCCTGAAGCTGATTCCATCTCTCTATTCCTCCGCTACGGGCCACTTCTTTTTCAGTCAACGGGATCGGGGACTGGACGTCTATTTATTTAACTGTATCGCTTTGCTCTAAGAAAGGCGGATGCCTCCGCTCGGTCAACCGTCTCTGAAATTGCTGCCTTTTCCGGCTCTGCTTCCACTCCGCCCACTATCCAGTGGATCTTCGCCTGGCTAGGATTCTGACTCTCGAACGGGGGAATGCAACCTATTAGATTGTTGACCCGGCCTCTGTGTACGGCCTTGCTGAAAGAGATGATCTTGAGCCTTATGCAGAAATTCATCACGTCTTTCCAACCTAATCCAACCAAGCGAAATACGCATTAAATGCGCTTTCTTCAGCTTCGGCTTAATCTTCTTCCCCAATCTTGAGACAAATGGTCAAATCAGTTTATAAAAAGTGCTTTTCTTCTCGTTTACTTAGACGGATCGGCGTGAACCGTACTACTTTCCAACCAAAAGTTGACCTTCTATTATTAGATTTAATTATCGTAAAAAACGTAATCTGCTCCGATCGTACGATGTCAATGAAATTCGAATTTGATTACCGCCCTTAATATGATGAAGATCGCCCAGGAAATAACATGTCTTCCCCGTAAGTAAGAAGAATGCCCGTCGCCCGGGTCCGGGTCTAGCCCATTGGACTACGCTCTTATATTATTATGTTACTTTCTCGACAACAAAATGAAAAACTTGTACTTCTCATTCACAAATGTCTATAATAGACCCAAGAATCGGCAACAACTGCCAGAGTTGCGAAAGCTTTTGCAGAAAAAGGACAAGGGGTTTCAGGGCAAAGCCTTTTCTGTTGTCGAAGATCAAGTTCCAAAGAGAATCTTAGAAGATACAGAGCATGTTCCGGTGGAAGAAGACTTATAATCTAAGGTTGTTGACCTGTTCAACCAATTGGGCCGCGCTTTCCCGATCTCCGATCCATTCGTACGATCTCCGACCAATTCGTACCCTGCCCGCTCCATTCCTGGCCTTTGAATGTCATGCTTGAATGTCGTCTTCGACTCGGTCAATGAAATTGGAACTCACCTGACACGACGTTGAACAAACGACCGAGGACCGCTGGGTACGGGCTTTCTCGTATTTTTAAATATTCTCTCGTAGCATTCGATCCCGGAATCCATTTCCGGCCGCATGAAGGGCTAAGATATCTTGGCTACCTGGACTTGGCACCAAGCTTGAACCACATCCCGCGATGTAAGGGATTGCTGGACGAGATTCTCTTGAGTCTGCAGCTACCGTATCCCCCTTGACCAGATAGAATCATGCCACGCTTCCGGGGGGGTGTCAAAACCCTTGCCGAAATGAGCATCAAATGCGCTTTCTTATACTAGCCTTGAGGCTTCGCCTTCAACTTCAAGGGCTTCAGAAGAAAGTCCTTCTTCTTCGGCTGAAAGATCTTTGCTTTCAGCAGAAAGTGATTCTACAATATCCGCCCAACTGCTTCGGCCCTTGGATATCGAAGTCAAGGAAGAGCTCTTTAAGCGGCGGCTTCGGTTGAGACTGATTCTGAGGCGGATTCCTCCCTTATACGGATTCTTCCCCGGGCAGATAGACCAGTCTTTCCAACCGCCTTATGGCGTTATGGCGCGTGAAATACGCTTTCTTATACCGGGGCTTACCCCGCAACTCCTTTCTAAAGACCTACCTTGACCTTAGATTATGAGGCTTGCTTAATGGGCATTTGCCTAAATCTACGGGATTCCCTTGCTGAAAGAGATTCTGCAGCTTCAACTGCTTCATCAAGAGCTGCTTCGTCCGAAACTGCTTATTCAACAGTTTCTTCAGCTTCGCCCGAAACTGCTGCTACATCTACAGGACCGGGTCCTCTCCCTACACCTTGTAGTCGAGTTCTTTCCGACCTTCTAGTCACTGCTCTCCCTATCGCTCAGCTCCCTCTCCCAGGCAAAGTGCCCTAATATGGCATACCCCTTAAGTTCCTTTTCTAAAGAGGGATTTATGGCAACAGAATGCATCAAAGAAGAAGACACGACCAATACCACCAAGTGCTATGGTTGCTGTTCCTACACCTAGAGGTTGACTTTCTTTTTCACATCTTATATAAGAGAATGATAAGCTTCCGAGGTGAGAAGCTCCTGACCAAAAGGAGCATTAAGCATTCTTCTACTTCGGAAATTCATCCTTATACGGCTTCGTCCGAAACTTCTGATTCTGAATTTCAAACTCTTCGAGCTTGGCTTCTTTTTCACATAGCTGGCATCGAAATTCGAATTTGAAAACGGAATCTCCGAGGGAAAATAGCTCGCATTGTAAACAACCTGGCCGGCATAACTTTGAAAAGAGGGTTGCCGAGTGGAATTCGAATTAGAACTGGTTGTTGGATGTGGTTATATTCAAAGACCTTCTTCCCATATTATATGGTTCTGTCTCGTTTCACACCTCGTGGTGATAAACATATGATACGACAAGCAAGCGGTAACATACGACAAGCGTGCAAGCATATGATAAGACAAGTGTGTCTAGAAGAGCTCTATATACGCATTTCCCATATTAAGGAAGATTACCTAAGCTTATAAACTAAGCTATAACTCATTCTCATAAGAGTTGACTCTGTCAGTTCTATTAATGCCTAGAATTCTCAATTCCTATACTTTTGCTTATGAACAAGAAGAGATGGCCAATGGTATTCAACAACTAAGAAAGTACTCCATCAATCATGCGTAGCGGATAAAAGGAGATTAGCATAAGGTAGCCTTCGGTTCCCTGTTCCTTCAAGTAGTCCTTTTCAAGTGAGTACCTGCCTGTAATGGGTTAGGAACGATTATAGTTGGTGCCCGGGTCGATAGTAGGACCCTTGTGGCACTCTATAGCATGCTTAAGGTAAGGTACGCCATAAGCGTAAGGGAGAGGTATGAAGTCGACTAGAAGGAGGGGGAATGAGATCCTGGGGCTAGGTCGATAAGGCTGAAGTTCTGCGGGCAGAGCCTTAGTAAGATCATGTTCCAGACAACCAACTTCTATTAATTGGTAATTGGTGGTGAAACTCACTCTAATGTGAAGAGGAAGTGTATTCAACATTCTATTCTCTTATATTAAGATGTTGTTCCAGGCCTTTCCTTTAGGGCTCCAGGCGTTGAGGCCTCCAGTCTTTCCATTCTCCGTGCGACCGGGCATCCTCCTGACTACGTATGCGGAGATTCATCAAAAGGGGCATCCTCAGGAGCCTCTCCCTCAAGGTCAAGGGAAGCACACTCCAGAACAACCAAAACAACTGGCAAAAAAGCCTGGATTTGCCTTCGCGCTCACTCATAATACGAAGGGCAGGGAAGCGTTCCCCCAACTAACTAGGGACTCACTCCATCAACTACAAGCTCAAGGAGCAGAAGCTAACTCTACTTGGCTAACTCTACTTGCCAGTAGAGGACTACAGAACAGGGAAGAACCGAAGTCTCCTGCCAGAGAAGAGCCAAACAAGAGAGGTAGTTTACTGACTCGTTAGTTATTGTAAACAAGAGAGGTTCTTTCTGAGCCAATGACACGCCCTGCCAGGCGGGCTGCATTCCAAAACCAGCTAACCCCAAAAGCGACTTATGGCTGAGAAAAGCCTTCTTTGGGCCGAACTAAAGCCCTACCTTAGCCCCTCGCATTCCAAGGTACGAAGTGTCTCGACTAAAAGGAGAGGGGGTTAACACGAACATAAGCCATACCTTACCCCGTTCATACTTCCCGACTGGGGAAGTACTCACTCCTAGTGATACAATACGCTCGTACACCCCGACTAGGGATGTACTCACTACACATGAAAACAAAGATAAAAGTACTTCAAAAGAGAATAATCATGTCTAGATTGAGTATAACCCAAACTAATCAGAAAAGAAGTTAGTTCTTTGTTCCATTGACGAGAAGCTTGCTTTAAACCATACAAAGAAGGCTTAAGACGACATACTTGCCCCTCTTGGGCCTTAGAGTAACCTGGAGGAGGTTTCATGTAGACCTCCTCATCAATATAACCATGTAAGAACGCATTATTAATATCTAATTGAAAGAGCTCCCATCCTTTAGAGGCTGCAAGAGCAAGAACCACTCTAACGGTGGTGAACTTAGCACCAGTGGAAAAGTGTCTTTGTAATCCTTGTCCTTGACTTGGACCCTTGGCAACTAACCTTGCCTTGTATCTAGCTACAGACCCATCAGGTTTGTGCTTAATCTTGAAGAACCACTTACTTCCAATAGGTTTTTTTTTCCAGGAGGAAGGGAAGTCAGCGCCCAAGTCTCATTGCTTTCAAGAGCACTAAGCTCTTCTGTCATAGCAAGAATCCATTTATCATGCTGAATTGCTTGAGCAAAGGATTGAGGTTCAACCCCAGTCAAAAGAGAATGTAAAGAGGCTGTGTAAGCCTACCCCAAAGGGGAAACACTGTCAAGAACCCTTGCTGCAAAAGAAGAACTTGCAGACGGAGGAGAAGAGGACAAAGTTGGGCATAAAAAGCCTTGAAGATGTTTAGGAGCAACTCTTGGTCTAGAAGATCTCCTTAAAGGGAGAGGAGAAACCAAGGGTAAATGAGAAGGCATTGAATGAACAATGCTATTTGAAGGAGAAGAAGACTGATCAGCAGATGACTGATCAGCAGATGGCAGTGAGTTAGCAGGGCCAGCTGATGTAGGTGATGAAGAAAGACCACCAGAAGACCCTGAATTAACAGGTGATGTAGGTAATAGAGTAGTGTTAGTTGGGAGGAAACCAGAATATAGGTAGTGACCTGAAGATTCCCTTTTGGGAGGAGCCAGAAGATTCTATATCTTCGTATATAAGAAAAGGATATTAACTATCCTTGACTATCCTTGAAAAGGGATAGAAACTAGACTCACACAAGCATAAGAGTTGAGCGCTAGTCCGCGGCCTATAGCATCATATATATAGCGCGGCCTATAGCATCATATATATAGACATATAGATATCTCAAGTTATGGCTATATTATATGGCGTATATTAAAGAAAGATCTCAAGCAGCGTATATTAAAGAAAGATCTCAAGCTATAGCTACGCTACGCTCGCAGCTAAGTCAGATAGAGATAGATATAGAGATAGAACACACGACTTTGACTTTAACTGAGCACGTTACGCCAAGTAGCGAAACTCCGCCATTAAGAATTAAACCAGCGCAATGCTGCGGAACTCTTTTTTCATTACTTTCGTTAATAATCAAATTCTTGGAACTTCCCCTTAAGACTCTGTGGTCGAGTAATGATCTAGTTGGAAAGTACGGTTTGGTATGGTATAGCAGAGTATTTCTTCTAGCCGGGTCCCACCCTCTTCGGGATGATGGAAAACCATTCCCCATGCCGGCTTTAAAAGCCCAATACGCGGGCATACAAATTCTAAATGGCTGGGAATAGCGGTGCGCAACAAGCTAGCGTATATAGAACGCAAAGGTCCCCTATAAGGACTATCTAGGTCAAATCTAGCACCAACCGGCAGTCCGGGCACGTGCTGGGAAAATCAAAACGGCTACTCCTATTAAAAAATGGAGGATGAGCGACGGCATAAATGGAATTGGGTGCTTCGAAGAGAAAGAGACTACAGTAAAGTAAAGGAAAGTAAAATCATTACTTTAGTTCTTATTTGCCGGGTGACGTTTTGCTTTGCAGTGGTTTTGAATCTCAACCCGATAGCGGGTAGATGCGCTTAGCCAGGATCGGCATGGCTCATTTTGGGAGGATGTTACCCGTAAAGGTTTACCTTCTCTTGTATGTAACTCTGATGACACTCCTTTTTTCGGCCGAGAAATCGGCATCGAAACCCGCTCAGGGCGTCGACACATATATAGGGTTCGAGATAAGGGTAATAAAAAATGGAGGTGAAAGCTGCTATTTGAACAGTTTGCGCGGAACTAGGATCACTATAATATAATAAGAGAGGCGTTTGGCTCGACTCTCTAATCTGCCTTTCTCCCCCTTCTTTCCGATAGTATTTAGGACCTCTTCCGGGGCTTTCTTCGCCCCAATCAACCTCATAGTCATAGTCAATTTAAACGAGTTTGATCCTGGCTTTTAAGGAGGGCTAGCTATATGCTTAACACGTGCGTGTTTAGCTTCATTAGGATGCCTTTCTTTTGATTTTGAAAAGAAGAAGATATATATATATATATAGCACACGTGATTGATTTTTCCGCGGGCCAGAAACTGACTAATGTCGAAAGCTCGACTGATGACCCAATCCGAAGAAGTTGACCTTTTTCATGATATTTGTATAATAATATAATAATATAGATCTTTCTGTCCTAAACGTAATTATATTATATAAGAAAGGCCTTTAGCTTGACTCCCGAATAGGCCTTTCTCCCCCTTCTTTAAGATAGTATCTAGGACTTAGTCCCGGGCTTTCTTCAAAGAAAAAAGTAGAGTTTGATCCTAGCTTAGAAGCAGCGCCAACTATATGCTTAACACATGCAAGTCGATCTATTCAACAACTTCTCAGGGAGCTGTTTAATTGAACGAAAAGGGGCTCCTAGCTAGAGCGAGCTTCTCTCGCCTGTCTAGTCTAATAGCAATAGAAGGAAAAGAGGCTCCTAGCTTAAGCTTAAGCTTAAGCTAAAGGTACGCCTTTTTAGCTTGTCTCGCTTTATTAATATAATAAGGTGAGAAGAGTGGACAACAGGTGCGCGTTTAGCTCTACTCTCTAATGAATAGGCCCTATTTCCCTCTCCTGGTAGGTCGTATCCACGATTTCTTCTAGAGCTTCGATCGTTGTAAAAAGATGAGTGCGATCCTAGTTCAGAAGGATGGCTAGCTATATGCTTAACACATGGAAGTTGAAGCTTGTTCTCCAGGTTAGCTAGTAGCTGAAGTTCCTATTCCCTAACCGCCCCCTCTAATCATGTTACGGGCGAGACAGCTTAAGTTGGGAATGACGAGCTTCTTTCTTCCAGCGAAAGCAACACGACCCAACAGAGACGAGACAATGCCTGCAGATCCGGATGGATAGAAAGCAGCATCAACTTCCAACCTTGCAAGGGAGACCCCAGAAACCATTCCCGAAAGTCTGAACAAGACGAATGAGCCAAGGGGCGGGTGAAGGCGCGCGGAAACGCCGAATGTAAGCCGGCCGAAACAAAACAATACCATCCCTGTTTTTTAGACGAGCCCAACTACAATTAAATTAGGGCGAGCCTCTTTTCGGAGACAAACCTCTCCACCGAGCTTCATTCTAGCCTGCGAGCGATGTCACTCCTCCCTTGAAGACTGCCGACTCAAAACGGCCAAAGGACATCAGCGCCACAAATGGAATTCCAATTCCTAGCTGTGACCGAGGATACATATGAGGGCGGTCAAGCCCTGACCAATAAGCGAAAAGGGGGGTTCGGCAGTGGCCCTCTTCCCTTGGAGTTAGAAAAAGTGTCCAGGGTGACGCCCGATGTAAAGCCTAGCGACGAGCTCCCAGGCGGCCTTGGGTGGTCGAAACAACCCTACACAGTTGAGAAGGACGGCAAACATACCTCTGAGAAGGATCTCAGGGCTCAGTCAACCTACCCTGAACTACATCCGTCCATAAGCCAACTCACTGTGCCCGCGGCTGACACCCGACCCAGCTTTGCGCTTAACCTGCAACACCTATCCGCAAAATACCCGGGCCTGCGCAAGTGGGAAGGGGCGGAGGTGGCTACTCACACGCCTTTCATCTGGGCCGAGACTAGTCATGGGCAAATCGGCAGTAAGAAAGACCAAAAGCTGACCCGGAAGCATCCAATCACCATGTTCGCTCCCCCTCTTCACACAGCTGTGACCGAACCTCTATCCGGTAGGCCTAGATGAGGCACCAGGCGGGAGGCAAGTAGCTGAAAACCATCTCTCAATGAGCTGGGAAGAAAAGAATTTCGAGGCTAAAGCTAAAGGTATGTGAGTAATCTCTGCCTTTGTACAGCTACTCGAATGACGCCCTTCCTCATCAGGGGCCAAAGCAACTGGTGGAAAAAAGATGCCAATCCACCCTAAGACGAGATTCTTACCCCCCCCTTGGCAGTACCTATCTTAATACCTTATACTACCCCCCGGGATACGTGTTCCTAAGGCAGGCAAAAGAGGCGCACAAGTGTCAACACACCTCCTATTATATAACTCGCGGAAACGAGAACCGACTCGGAAGGACAGTTGGAAGCTCGGGAAGCAAAACGCCAGCACGAAACCAGGCTTCGGACACCGGACTACAACCAAGCAGAGCTTAAAATCCGCCCATCTTAGCCTAGGAATCTGCGGCCGCCTTGAGCAACCGCCCACAACCAGTCGTGATCCATCTCCCGGTGAACGTAATGGTAGTAGTTATCCAGACCTCGTGCGACAACCGAACCTACTTAGCAGCACCGACCTTTTCCTTCTTTAAGGAGAGATCCTTTTCAAAAAGCGAGCGAAGGGGAAAGCAGAAATCCCTACCCCCGACAGAGGCGCACGCCTTGCAAGAGGACCCCTCTTTGTCCCGCAGAACAGAGTGACAAAGGCAGCGGCCGGGCTTCTGACCCCGGCCGGAGCCAGGGACAGCTCCCGGAAAAAGCTGGCTACCCACCATACTTACCGGATCAAGGCTCGATTAAGCCTCAATAATCAGTCAGAGGGGCACAACCGCAACAGGTCAACATGTTAGAGTGAGGGTTGATCACCCCGGTACCCACAAGGGTCAAGGGAAAAAGAGGCACCAGCGCGAACCCGGATCGGGGAACAAGAGTCAACAAAACTCCCTCGATCACCTGCCCGCGGATGTAGGGGCTAACTTGAAGGGGTCAAGGCTCCAACAACTAGACCCTGGATTCGATGCAAAGGTAATGAAAAAATCCTCTCCTCGAACCCGCCCAGGCGGAACGCGCAGTAGTAACCGGAGTCCTAAACAGCTTTGCCACTCAACAGGCAACCACACCCTCCGAATCGCTCCTGAAAACATCGGACTTGAGTTGAAGGCGCTGAAGGTGGGAACGTGTTCACGGCCCTAAGCCGCACCTAAAAAGGTGGAGTACCGAAACCGATGAACCCATATTCTCAAGAAGCGGGGAAGTCGGGGCCCGGACAACTGGAGCATCAGCGTGGTGGCTGATGGGACAAACGTAATGCTAGGAACACGCGAAAGCCCGAAGCACGCATTCCAAGGATGACGAGTGTGCGTATATGTACATGTTATTGTCAGCTGACCGGAACAACTGACTCATCCCCCGCCGAGAAGGGTATCTGGCTCCAAGCTCCTCAAGCGCGTTATAACTAGCCACGGATCGGCCTAACAGCTAGCCGGGGAGTGAAAAGGACGCAAGGGGGCAGACCCACCGAGGGCCATACTATTTTGCAGGCCGAAAACAGGCTCGTAATACTAGACATCGTTGGTGCGCATTTCGTATCTGAGTAGAACCGAGCGTTGACAACTCGTAGGTAGGCCTTGAAGCAGCCATCCTTTGAAGAAAGCGTAACAGCTCACTGGTCTAGCTCCATTGCTCCGGTACATAGAAAAAGGCACTGGACGGGCCTAAGACCCCCAAAGAGAAGATGCGTGCCAGCTAAGAGAGAAGATGGGAAGCTCGCCTCTCTCCGCAAGGGGGGAAGAACGAAAAGCTATTGGAATAAGCTGCTATGATACTGTGCCTTAACAAACTAACACCCAATTTTATGCGAGGTTGAGTGGAAAAAGAAGATGGGCATGATCACGCCCTCTTTTCTGCAGGTTCGAGTCCTGTCCTCGCCTTCTAGTATAGATAGTATAGAGCGACCTCGTGCCGCAAGTACCACTTGGTCGACTTAGTAAAGTACCACTTTTAGCACTTTTGCTTTCTTTTGCCCACTAGGGAAGATAAAAATTCTCATTTCGTTTCGGACTCTAGTACTGAAAATCATGTTAGTAGATTTCTACGGTATACGAATGATACTTTTTTCGATTCGGCTTGCCATCCAGTAAGTGAAATCGCGTTGATAGCTTTTGTCGATATATGCAAGATACTTTTTTTCAATTTGAGTGACCCTCTAGTACTGAAAAGAGCTTTGATAGAATTCGTCGGTATATGTCGACTCAATTTTTCACGTTTCGAACACAGTTTATTGCTGAAATCGGCGTTAGTAGAATTCCACGGTATAGGGCTCTTACTTTTTGTTCTTCCTTTGTCGAATTTATACTTAAAACGAGCTTGCTTCGCAAAAACACGGTGTTGAATGAATTTTGTGATTCGAAAAGCCATTTTATTACTGAAATTGGCTTGCATGCCAAAAACACGGGGTTGGATCAAAAATGCAATTTGAAACCACTGTCTATTACCGGAATCGAGGTTTATAGATTTCCCCTATACCTATGATAGTATAGGCATCATACTTTTTATCATTCTCAAACAGACTCTCCTCCTTAAAACGAAGTTGCTTTGTTTTGACTCCTAGGGAATCATACTTTTTTTCGTTTGAACAGAGACTCCAGGAGAGAAGTCGACGTTTATAGAATTTGCCATATAGGTGGACTACTTTTTGCACAAAGAAAAGTCGATCTATTACCGAAATCGAAGTTGATAGCTTTCGCCTATACCTGAACGGGTAGGAACGGGGTTTCGGCGCGCAGGGAATTCGGATTATTCTTACGCGGTAGGTCGATAAGACTCCAGTTCTTAGTCGAGTGACTTTCCTCTGGTACTTTGATTTCACTTCGGACACTGAATCAGTAGAAGAGGTATCCTAATAAGAAATCAGTCTTTCCATGACAGGAGGTGCGCTGCCAGTGGAAGTCCTTGACGAGAAAATGGCATGGTTTTTGCACCTAGCTACTAGGGAGTCTCACTTTTTCAAGAAGCTCACTCACTACCTCCTGCTGGCCTCTAAGGAGCTTCTCCTATCAAAGTCTTTCTAAATATGTAATGGAATCCTTCAGACAATAGACTCCTAGTAGAGCCTAGTAGTAGTAGGCGGGTAGGGAGATTGATAGGAGCCCCTCTTTATGTATGTATCTGCAGCACGTGATGTTTAGGATGTATCTGACATGGGCTATGCCATCTTATATTCTCAGAATGATGAGAAGTGGGCAAGTCTTTTACTTGTATAGGAGTTAGTTTTTAGGAATTCTAGTATGTATAACGACTTTGCTATTATATAGTTCGTCAAGCTACCCGGGATGACTGCTTCTTTTATGCCCTAGAGTGAGAGACCGGGCACTAGGTCTAGTATCTCAGCCAGAAGTTCAGGTTCCGACCTTTCCTCGGTTGTTTTGGGCAATGCTCGGCCTGTAGAAGAGAATTCATTCGTCTAGCAAAGCAGCTAGCTAGGTTCTAAAAGAAAAGATCATGTACTTTCTTTCTTGGGAGCGTATGTATGACTTAGGTCTTAAAGACGATCCTTTGGGAGCGTAGACTGACTTAGGTCTTAAAGACGATCCTTGATAGATTGTGTGTGTAAATGCCCACTAACCAATCTTGTCTCAATTTTCAATCTATTGGCGCTGTCTATGGCCTATTAAGACGTCTTCTTAGTTATATCTTTTTGATATTTCTAAGGCATTGCTTTTCTTTTATACTAGAGCTTAAGATGTCAAAAAAGTCGGGTAAGGTTCCGCCGCAGTTTTCATATCTTGACTTTATAGATCGGTCTATTGGCCCAGGTTTTCTCTATGTACTCGTAGAATCTATCTAGTCTCATAATGAATGAGTGGTGAATCTCGAAGCATAGGGTCTAGGAAGATCTATCTTATAGCCAGTTGGCTATAGATTTAAGGGAGAGAGATTAAAGAAAAGAAGGCTTGACTGAGTCAGTAAAGGAGCTCCTTTTGCCACTTGCTTGCAGGGAACCTCTTTCTTTACAAGTCCCAATATAATTGAGGGCGCTTCCTTGTCTTCTTTTAACTTGTAATGGGGGATCCCTCTCTTGTAAACCACCAGTTATACACGCCCTTTCATATCATACATGTACAAATCATCCATGTACAAAGTCGTCTTTAATCAGATATCTCAGTTCATTAAAACAAGAAATAGCAGGAACAGTCCTCCACGCCCAAGAAAGCCTTCTCCAAACTTTGCTCTTGCATGCCGCCGCCTCTTTTCTCGAGTAAAACCATTCATTACTTGACTTTCTTAACTTAAGAATTTCTCCGAAGCTGTAAGATGAGCTAGAACTGGGGCTCTATCTGAAACTAGAGATGGGCAAGCCCATTACATTACTTACCACATTGCTTTTCTTTCAAACTGACTACTTTGGCCTATGTCTTCTTTCTCTCCTCCTCAAAAAGTGGATGCTCCCTATAAAACTGGGAGAGCAAGACTAAGGATTATGGCGCATCTTTCTGACTTTCTTTTGAATGCTCTTTACGAGCTACTCTTCTAACAAGACAAGAAAAGGCCGAAGAAAGACCTGCTCGAAGGGCCTCTCTATGATGGGCAAAGTGGCTGGCTCTTTAATCTTTCAGGATTGTAGCAATTAGTTAGAAGAAAGTCAGGAAAGAAAGAAAGCACAAAGAAAGGATTGATTCTATTAAGAATTTCACCTCTGGACTGGAATCGATTGCTAGATTGACAGGCCCTTGCCAATCTAAGTAGTCAGAGTTCTCTTTTAATTTCGAAGTGCGCGTCGTGATAGAGTTGACCTTTGATCCGATGTTTGGAAATGTCTAAATTGTTAGAATTACGTTAGAATTACTCACCAGCCTGCCTAAGCTTCTATGTGTCGCTTCTATGTGTCTTCAGAAAAGGTCAAATGTCTGAGGCCTTTCCTTTCTTAGATTAGAAGACGACTACAATGCCACGTAAAGAGTCTTTGCGAAGAAGTTTGAATGACTTGACCTAAGAAGAAAGAGAAAGCCATAACTTCGAGTCAAACCAAGCAAGATCTTACTCTCAGCCAAGAAGGCCATTTCAAGCCCAGTCCAGCTATCTTGCTACTCTATGCAAACTTTGCTAGTATTCTATTCACAAGGGATTAGAAATCGGGTTCTAAGTTCAAAGTAGGGGAAAGCCTTGTCTTTAATGAAAGCAGCCGTCCCGCCCTTATCTCTATCTCTTATCTGGGAAAGCACTCCCTGTATATGAGTATAGATAGAATAACGAAGCCTCTTCTTTTCTTTTATGTCGTGTGGAAAGGTTCATCAATGGCACAGGATTCTTGGTATTCGACTACTACTACTATATATATCTAAGTTTCGTCTTAAGGAAGAAAGGAAAGAAAGGCTGCGTTACAGACAAGGAGAAAGCCCTCTTGTCTTCTCTATTTAAGCTTCATTGGGGCAAAGCATTGGCCAGATCACTTGACTTTCCGTGAGAGATTAGTCGTCCTAACCCGACGGGAGTTGGGGCATTGTATCTACGTGTAAGACAGAGGATGACCAAGACGCTCTTTAATCTCTTTGTTTTATGGGGCTTTGTTCTGACTCGTGCCACAGATAGATGGCCGCTGAATACCCTTCTCCAATCCTCTCAAAAAGAGGCTAATCTTCTCGTAGGTTCAATCTCTCAAACACAGAATTTAGACTTCAGGCGCAGGTGAAAAAAAGAAGGAAGCAGCAGCTTGCTCGGTTTGACTCGAAGCACCATCGGATACTGGTTAGGATCAGGACATTAACAAAGAAAATCTCGTCAAAGAGGTCCAACCCTAGCTACAAGTTTACCAAAAAGCGAGTCACTTTCTCTTTAAAGTTGAAGTTTCGAACCTCACGCTTTTAGAAAGCAGAAATGTCCGATGCTAACCTTTCATATGATAAGGCCAACTCCCATAGCTCTCAAACTAGTATGCCGGGTCTTTCAGAACATAGATCTCGACCGCGCTCCTTCTGAACAAAGTTTTCAAGAGCAAGAGAGAGTACGCTTGCTTTACAAATCCTACTTAAAGTCAAGGGTAGAGGGGAGGTATAAGATGACTAAAGTGAATACGAGAGGTTACGAAGTAACTCGACTAGCGTTCGAGTCAGTAAACAATACCTCTCCCGAGTGGTCGAGCCAGTTACCTTCCTACTTTCTTTGTCTTAATTCCAAGGAGGGGAATCCGCCTGCCTAATTGTAAAGGTTATCTATCTTACGGATAGCCCGAGGGCATCTTTGCCATGAAAGGTCTAACACCATAAAGAAGCTTCGTAATCAGTCATAGCATCCTTTCTCGTATTTAAAGATGATTCTTAGTCCTTTGTTAGCGGAATGAAGTGGGGTATGAACAACAGGAACTCCAGGAACTCCAGGAACAAGAGAGGTTAATTCCTTAGGTGTTCACTTAGTCGAGTACAAGAGAGGTTAATTCCTTAGGTGTTCACTTAGTCCTCTGGATAGGCAGTTTACAGGCTCGTTAGTTAGTGAGAGGTATGAAATGTCTCGAGCGTCAGCGAAAGGTACAAAGTATCTCGAACTAATGTGAGAGAAGAGGTAGTTTAGAGGATAGACTAAGCCCTATAACTAGGTGTTTTGGGTGCCGGAGCAGCAACTCCGGGAAGAAGGTCATTATATGATGCTCGGCTAAAGGAAGCGAGACAGAACTCTATCTTGCGGTTAGTGCCGTTAGAGTCAGTAGTAAATGTAATTTATAGAGCACTTTCTTGCCGTGCAGTAGATTAGCAGCCAGTGAACTGCAAGAGAGATTGAACTTTGAAATTGAAAGGCATACCAGAACAAGAAAACCACTTTTTCTTTTGTTCGCGAGATTGGCTCAGTCTTTGAGAGTAGTACTTGGTCAAGAGAGACTTCATCCCTTTGCAGCTCATACCGACTGACTCTTTCCCGTAAGCTAAGCATGGAAACCGTATACCGTATCCAACAGAAGTCATTGACTGGGGTCGCAGTGTCTCGAGCGTGAGTTTAGAGGCTCTACTAATATAGATATAGAGTGGGAGAGGCATGTCCGTAATTAAGGACCAAAGTGGTACTCGAGCTAAGCGCTTAAGGGAGAGGTTAGCAGGGCAAAGCAAAGGTCTGTCTTATAGACATTAAACGAAATGAAACTATATATAGTATATAAACTAGATTAATATAAGCATCGAATTCTCTTTATTATATGCTGGAACTCACTAAACTAAGAGATGCATTTGCTTCAAGAATTTCACTTGCAGGTCCTTCAGTTGGCATTGTCTTTTGTGCAACGAGCCTTTCTCTTTCTGCGGCAAGGAAGATATCAAGGAGCAAAGCAACTTTGACAGTATGCTCTTAGGTAAGATCCTATAACTAAGCTAGGGGTGGGTTATACAGGGTATGAAACTAGACACTAGAAAGAGTGGGAGGAAGGGCGCTAATCCAATTGGGAGGAGGATGATCCCAGGCGGTAGTGCACAGTAGTTGCATAGTAAGAAGAAATTAAGAGAGATGACTTTAACTGCTTATAAAAGAAAGATATGACAGTGGGACTCTAAGGCTAGTTAGTGGGACTCATTAATTAGAGAGAGTTTACGACTCTTTACTGTGATTATGAAACATCATCTAACTAAGAAAGCGAAGGTTCAAGACTTAGCCAAGGACGCTCCGCCTTATCTATAGAAGCAGTAAACTGAGTTCTGAACGAATTAGCTCCTTGGTAATGGCTTAATCTATAGATAGAAAGCCTTATGATAGGAAACTCTCACGTTAGGTTTGGAGAGAGATGAGACCGGTTATATAATAAAGAGAGCAGATGCAAGCTTTTTTCTTTCAATAGCCGGCCAAATGACTACAGGATCATCGGTCTACTCTACCTCAATTCACCATTTCGAACCTTATACAGAAGGTTTCCCGTACCAGCTTCTTCTACCTATACCGCAGTTGAAGCACCTAAAGGAGAATTTGGTGTCTTTCTGGTCAGTAATGGAAGCAATCGTCCTTACCGTCGTAAAATAAGAGCACCTGGCTCTGCCCATTCACAAGGACTCGATTCTATGTCCAAACATCACATGCCAGCCGATGTGGTCACCATCATAGGTACTCAAGATATTGTGTTTGGAGAGGTGGATAGATAGGACTACTAGTTGCTCGATCAGGACCCTAGCTTTATTGCGAGCCAAAACCTTGAAGTACTCTTTGAGAAGAAATTAGGGCTTTTTTGCCTTGTCCTGCTCACGCATTAGATAAGACAGTCTGCCCGTGGAAAGCATACACTTTCTGTACCATCTCAGCCTTGCCCCTATATCATTTTTGTCAGGGCAGATCTTTATAGCTGTTATAAGAAACCGAACCATAAAGCGGAAGAGCTTGATTTCCCAAACCAATCAGTCAATTTTGTTTAAAAAGTGGGACATTTTTATACAACTACAACCTGGGGTGGGGATTTTCGCATGAAATGCTTTTATGCTAATTTTACACTATATTACTTAAGATATATCGTTTTGAGCAAGTGGTATCGCGTGTTTCGCCCTTTTACTATTACTATAAGGCAAGTGGCAAGTCTCTTCTTCAACTCCAGGAGTAAGACTCTCTTTTACTCTTTTCTTTCTTTGTGGGGCCTCTTCTTTTTTACTAGTAACTAAGGCTAATCAAAGCGTGGACTGATTATCTAACTATTATAGGTTCTGAAAGAATCTTCGCCTCGAGAATTTTTTTAATCGTTATTTATTTTCTCCGGTGGGGGTTCTAGGCAAGGAATACTCCATTTTCGGCTCGAGACAAGAAGTTGTTTAATTTCAAAGAATGGCTTGAGTGAAAGCTGGAGTGGCACAAGACTGATTGAAAGCAAAGGGAAGGGAGGTTTTAAACCCTGTCCTTCTAACCTTCCGAGAGCTTTCCTTACTGGCATTTCAACTGGGCTTGACTAAAAGGGGTTGTCCGGTTCTGATCCTCATTGTACTTGTCTCAAGCTATTAAACAGGCAAAAAGGGGAACAGAGGTCTCCTGACTTTTTTTGAGCGAAGAACGGCGATTCCTCAAAGAGAACCCTCCTGACGAAGGTTTCCTCAACACCCGACTTGAACCCCCTTTCTGTTCTGCCTATTCACAGAGTTTCACTCGCTACTGGAAAGGCGGAATCACAACATCAAGCTTTTGTCTCTCAACTCGCCTCTGATTTTGAGCTTGGTCCCTTCCCTTTCCATCCTCCTATTTGTAGCTCCACCCGACCGCGCATTAGGTGAAAATAGACATCACCGAAAGGAAGAGACCACAAGACCGGGGCTGGCGCGAGGCAGGAAGCTACGATGCCGCGTTACGATCTGGTGCGACGATTCCCGAGAATGCATTCGAACGATTGTCACTGATTTGATTGGACTTCGTATCTAAGGCACTTGTTCTACTCCAAAAACCAATGCCTTGAATCTGCCTTTCAGCATCCGCACCGCTAATACGAGTTTCAATAAGAACAACCAAAACTGGATCATAGGTCTTAATCAAGTCTCTCATAGAGCGAGTGAAATAATCACCACCTGAACCTATAACATTCAAAAAAAGAATCAGAATAGATATAAAACTATAGTTGAAAGTTGGGAAAACTAAATAAGCCATCCGAGGTCTAAACTGGCACTTGGTCTTGAGATTTTTTTTATTGGTATGTATCTGAATCAACGTACTCTACTGAAGCAAATGGATCACTTGCCTACATACATACGTGATTATGCAGCTGTCCCAGGAAGAGGCTATACTGCTTACTCTTCCGCTGAAGCGGCAGAACCAACTGCATAGTCAACAGAAGGGATCAATGGCTTAAACTACTGCTTCTTCAACCCTTCTCCTGCGACTGCCTTAGCAGGAGGGTAAACTCGGTTAGCTCACACTGGATCTCTATCCCGATCTTTAGCTACCATCCTTGACGTTGGTTGATTTTCCGCATCTAGTATGGAAAACTTTGGGTATGAAAGGTATACCGCTAGCTTGGTGGATATCGCCCTATGACGAAAGGGGCTTGAAACTTATGAATCGACTGAATCAGCTGGAACTACACAAGGCTATGAAACTGAAATGGATGCTTTTAGAGGTGCTGGATCAACCGGCGAGACTTCCTATGCCGAGAGCACCAATAGATAGCTATGAGAATAGGTCTAGTTAATGCCCACCGGCAGTAAGCCAGGAGGAAGAATAGACAATAGGAGGGGGGTTAACTTGCTATTATCCTGTCTAGATAAGAGCAAGTTAAGGTCGATAAGAAGTTGGTAAGCGCATTGACTTGAGTTCTCCTCCACCGGTCTTGATGTTGGAACTAATCCACGGAATGGGGGAATGCCCTAAGGTAGTACTTAAGGGTCAAATATTGTATGTATCCATAAGGGGCAGGAGCCCCAGGAAAAGGAGATGTAGCCCACAAGGCTAAGATCGACGTAACAAGAATCTATATCTCATTCTCTATGACTTTTTCAGATCTATAGGGACTTGTAGCATCAAAGATTAACGAGTACTGGCTAACTATTAAAGAAAAGACCGAAGGTTGTTTACTGACTCTCTTAACGGCGCACTCGCCATCCGCGGCAGCAGTACCTCATGGACCATCCAACTCAAACAACCCCCTCGCTCCAAGTCCATAAATGCCTTATGGATAGAGAATACAGTGTTTAAGAGAGAACCATAGGTATACACTTAAGAAGCCACCTGGCTGCCTTTCGCTCAAGTCTGTACCATACAAATGAGCTTCGCTCTGGGAATCCCCTGAGAGGCTGTTATAGCCGCTTAAAACAACCTTTTCAGTGTTCTTATATATGATCGCTAATTAATCGTTCTTTTAGTCTACCTGGGCACTTGGGAGTTATTGGATACACGGCTTATGGTTAGTGACTTTCCATATGCTTATTATAAGCAGTTATAGCTAAGTTTAACCACCTTAAAAGTGAGCTGTAATCATATACGGTGTTTTCACGCTATTTAATTGTGTTTAGACAGACTGAAGCTAACGAGTCTTCTCTTTGCTACTGGTACCACCCTAGATATATATATATATATAGCGAACTGAAGAGTCTTCCCCCAAGGCCCTAGGTAAACGCCTAAAGTCAACTCCCCATCGCCCGGGAGTCTCAAACCAACCCCATCGCTCAGGTAAACGCCACTTCTGTCCTATAACTAGCGTTATAGTCATTGCATACCTCTCCCCCGTCGCTCCAGGTAAAACGCTGGATCTACCTCCCGTGTCTGGAGCTCAGGGAAGGCTAGTTGACTGTCTTAAGCCCCTGAGAGGCTGTTATGGCTATGTTTAACCGCTGTCAAAAGATGCTGTAGTCATATGCACACTACCCACTATTTCATCATTCTTTTAGTTAGTCTAACCGGGCACTAGGTATTATGGTAGTATGTTACCATCTTTTCTTAAAATGAAGCAGTTCTTTAACATCTAGTATGCATGCACAGTTTAATATGGTTAAGAAGATTTAGATTATTAGAACACGAATAAGATTAGGTACAGAAGTAACTCGACTAGAAGGAGAGGATAATGACATCATTAAAGCAAATAAAGCAATAGCTTCCGTTAAAAGCAAAACCAACAACCAAAGCTGTTTACTAATAAAAAGAAAAAGAGCAAACCACAAAAGCAGCATAATAAGAAGAAACCACCGCCATAACTATAAGAAAAGTAAGAAGAGAATACATAAGAAGCTGTGATATGAGCTTCTCATAAGGTAGTTCTTTGTCTAATAACTTAGAACCAAGAGGTAAACGCTTAACTTAAGAAGGTTGTCGTTCGCCAACACTCAAGTTGAGCTATTACATACCTATAACTAACTGAAGAAACGAGTCACTTCGTTTAGCTAGGGCCTAACCTTTCGGCTCAAGTCATTTCATACCTTTCAGTCGAGCTCCCTACGGTTCCTCTCACTATAACAAGATAGCCTAGGACTTTCTTCCCCAATTTGCCTTTTCTTGCCACAGAAAGGATCAAAGAACACAAATTCCCAATATAAACTTAAGCACCTTCAAAAGGAATGGTTGCTGCTCCGGGAGCTAGAGGTTTAGTTAGTTTAGCTCCCTCTCACATCTAAGAAAGAGAATTAGAAACTTCTAGATATTCACTCGATCTTATATATGATATTTCATTTAATGTCGTAAACTCTCTCTAGTGTAATGACTTCCACAGGCGTATGCCGGATCTACCCCTGGATTCTTCAACCTAGAGCCTCCCTAATTCTTAGAGGTATTTGATCCGCTCCTTCCCCTTGGTTTGGAAACCTCCTAGGCATCTGCTGGAACTTCCACTGTCTTCTGTTCCACCAATTATTTAGCTAGAAAGACGCCGTTAATCACATCTCAGCTATCATTAGACCTAAGCGCACTAAAAGAGCCGTTTAGAAGGGCTATAACAGCATATAAGACGGTTTCTGAAGACTCAACCTATGGCAGCAAGTTCTTTCAACTTGAGATTCTGCTCTCAGAAGAGGTTGTTTTGAGACTCCTGGGTCGTGGTTCCGACTTAGAGGCTAGGGCGGTTGGTTGCTAGGGCAGATCCGGACAGTGACAGATCAGCCTAAACATCTAGATAAGCTGCCGAAGAGCGTCCTGTTGTGCCTATAGAGTGCGGGGAAGTGGAATCTCATTAGATAAGTCATATTCATATGTCCTTTAAGCAGTAGCGATTTAAGCAAGAATTAATATCATAAGAGAAGATCTTCTAAATTCTATTAAGAATTCAGTGTGTTCTAAGAGAGAACTACCTCTTATAAAGTGAGTAAACAGCCTCAAAGGAGAGCCGATCTCAGAACCAAAAAGAACTAATCTTTCTTTTTTCTTCGAGATTGGGTTGGTCTTCAGTGTACTAGATGGTCAAATAGAGTCCTACTTTCTATGCGGTGCATACCTGAACAATGAGCAAAGGAAAGAAAACTTGAAAAAAAACCATATCCAAGCGTTAGTCGCAGCAGACAACTGAGCATTGGGGTTCCCAAGGCGGTAGTTAGGGGAAGATCTCCGGGGCGTAGGGTCCGCAACCCATTCACTAGTTAGAGATCAGCCAGTGCCAGTGGAAGCATTGGAAGCAGAGGAAGACATGGGAGTTGACTTACAGAAGAGGTACGCGCCATAAGAATAGGGAGCGGGCAGATCCGGTAGAACAAGTTCCAGTGGAAGCAGATGCCAAGGTAAGATAAGATAATATAAGATACAGACATGACATGTGCCTAGGTGCGCTGTTAGTAAACATCCTAACTATAGAGTCTGTAAACTACCTTTCTTAGATGAGTCTCACTTAATTGGTTGAAACGTTACATCCTTTAAGGAAAGCAAGGGCCGAATCGGCATTGGTCATGTCTTTAGTGCAACGATCCTTATAAGTGGCATGGAATCCATATTTAGCAAAGTCTTCAGTTATGCAATTCTTGGATTCATGAAAACACAATAAACTTATTACTGGCTTAAGCGTTCGGGGTCTTATTCCCCATTGGATTGTGTATTGAATAGGTTGGTCTCTCTTATATACGATATAAGGCCCCTTTCACTTTAATATGATCCGAGTGGGACTCGTTAGTCAGGGAGATCTTCCAAGGGTAAGTCGCATTAGTTAAGTCCAATTCAATTCCAATGGAATGGGCCGGGCAGGAATGGAGCGGGTAGGAGGGGATCTCCTGGGTGCAAAGTCGCCAATGGTCCAGATGATCCTGCGCTTAGGTGCGTATGATTATGGGTATGATGCATAACCCGAAGTGGGAATTGACCTCTCCTACACTTGACTTTGCTTCGCTTGAGTTACGGAAAGTTCATTTTCGTTTAGTTTCGTTTACTACGATCTCGTTTCACACCTCGTGGAGCTTACATGGCTCCTCGCCTATACTACTATACTATAACTATCAGTTCTGTTCGCGCTTGTTCATCCGAAACTTCGTCGACTTCATTTCAAACTCTTCGAGCGAAAGCAAAGCTTGAACCCCGCGCACCGTGTACGTACGGGATTCCCATCCTGATGAAACATCTTCTCTTGGGCAGAAACTTCTTATACGGGACCACTGAGCTTCGGCCTTTCCTTAAACTTAAAGTACAGGGGGTTGAAACCAATTAAGCTAGACTTAAGATAAGAAAGTCTCAACGCACAACAAAGATTAACAATCCCAACTGAAGCACCAGAAAGTGCTATTGTTGCTGCTCCAGCACCTATAGTTTAGTTAGTTTTTCACCTTCACACAGGATAGAATTATATGCTTCTTTTTCATACCCGAGGTATGTTGTGGAGAAAGGATCATTCTTTGCGCTTTCTTATACATACTTGCGAGGCCTCATCCACAGTTGGAGCTTATCCGGACTTCCTTGACATTTGACCTTTCTCAAACAACCGCGTCATCAGTGGATGGTGCAGTCTCGGCCAGAGCTAGAACACATGGAACCAACCGCTTTCTTATACCCAATTCCCCTTTCTCAACAGATGGGGCATCATCAACCGCTTCGTTTTCATCCACAGCTTCAACTCCTTCTGCGGGGCCCGTCGAAGACTACTCTTCGGCCCTTGCTTTCCCTAAAGTTAAAGGATGTCACGTTTCATCCAATTTACCTAGACTTGAGGTTCGCTCCTGTAACTGAAAAGTTTATTTTCGTTTAGTACTTTCTCGCTTAACCCCCCCGGGTGTGTACACGTCTCGCCTATCGTATATAAGTTCTGTTCTTAAACCTCGTCCGCTCCTTCCTTTGATTGAGCGATCTTCATCTGACCGCGGGGTCAGTCACCGGGCATAGAGAGTCCTTGAATTTAGAGGTTTACGGTTGACCCCTTCCACGATCAAAAGATGCTTCTGAAAGTCTTTCGTCTGCTGCTTCTTCATATACGGGATAGGATCTCCGGCACCGTTTGATTCAAGTCGACTAGTAGAGGGAAGAAAGCTTGCGCACTTGGATTTAGAACGTCGTCTCGACGCGGGCGCACCTGGCGATTACCGCGCGTTAAGCACCGAATTCACCTCTCAAAGCTGCTTCATCAACGACTTCTGATTCTGAGACTGACGGAATCGTACGGAATCGAGGCCTGTACCCTTATGTTACCTTTTGGTATGGTAATTCCAATGCTTGTCAGCCTTAAGCCGCGCATTCATACCAACCACCCATAGATGTTTCCCCTAGATCTGCCCTAAGATTGCATAACAAAAGACTTCCTTTTCTAAAGAAGGATTTCTTGCCGCAGAAACGATCAGTGCATTAAACACTAATCCAATAACGACCGCAACTCCAGCCAGAGCAATGGTTGCAGTTCCTACACCCTTTAGTTTTGCACCTTCTTACTGGGGAATAAGCATCAGCTAACTCTGCACCAGCAAGACAAGAGTTCTAAGTCCCGTGGTTAGAGCATGGCTTGTAACCCGTATCCACGGCTGGCCGACTAAGAGAATGAAGTATGCAATGACTCGACCTAAGATAATTAGGAAGAGAAGCCGATAAGGCCCCAACCAAAGCAAAGAGGACATCCACCGACTGAACTTCGTTTGCCCTCATAGAGTGTCCTTTCCCTGGAATTAAAATTCAATTAAAATCTTGTATTTCCCCGTAATTCTCATCCCCTGCGCGCAGACTAGCCGCGGAGCTTGGCTACGGTTTACCGATCGGATCTCTGACTTTTTTTGATTTTGAATTGAATTATGCTTCCCCGTAATCAGAATCATAAGACCCTGCGGTTCTCTCCCTTAAACTTAAAGGTAAAGGGTGATCTTTTCATGTCTGATGTTCTGGAACCTGTTCATCTCTGTTGGCGGCTCTTGCGTACCTTGCGTTAGACGGACTTCTGTCCTTAATTCAAGGATTTGGCCCGAACTGTTCGGCAGATTCCCAAGCGTTAAGCAGCGAATTCACCTTTTGTAAAGAAATGAACCTTTAAATTCAGATGAAAAGCTTCGCATAGATACAGACTCTATATCTATGTTTACGAACTTGCTTCTCTTACTATATTATATTTTCAGAAAAAAGGAACTTCCTTCTCTTACTATATTACATTATTATATTACATTATTATTATATTACATTTAGTGCGCTGAAAGAAGGCCCCTTACTCTTTCTCTTTCGGCCGTTGTGCAAGATTAGACCGTCAAAGAAGACGGATTCCCGATCCCTATTGAAAGTGCAAAAGCAATGGTAGCTACTCTGGCCCCTCTCGGTTCGCCCTATTATGTAGGATTTGGCACGAACTGTTCGGCAGATTAGCGCGCCTTACGAATCCGTTCGCCACTTATCGATTCTCTTTTGAATTAAGATGAGAATATCATAGTCTATAGACTACCGCTTTAGACCAACCAAAACTACCTCTCCCATTGGAATTGGACTACTTCAGCTTGGCTTGAGAAGATCGCTCTAATCCATAAGCGCACGTCTTCCGCTCAGTGAACTACCTTTGCAGGAGATCTTACACTCTCCTCTCACTAGAGAGTCTGTAAACTGACTTTTCTCCTATTCTGAACTTTGCTACTGGCCTATTCTTCACTTTGCTGTTGTTTCTTTTTCTTCAAAGCCCCAATTAGTTCTTTCTTGCCACTTTTCTTACATTTTGAATTTGAATTCAAGTTGGCGGAATGCGCATTAAAGAAGGTTTCAACCAATTAAACTGGATGCCCTTTAAGAAAGTCTTTAATTGACAGAACAGGCACGCATAGTTCATGCTACTTTCCAACCTAAAAAGTCACTTGCTTCTCTTACTATATTATATTACATTTGACTTAGTTCGATTTGTACCTGTGTTTTCACATTGAAAAAAAGTAGTCCGGCTATAGAGTCAAAACAAAGGAACTTAGTTTTCAGTAATAGAAGATAGCGTAGCCGAACAATTCCTTTGCTAAAGAGGATTCCTTGCCACAGAAAGGATCAGTGAACTAAATACATTTCCAGCAAAAGCTAAAGCGATTGTTGAAGCTCCAGCATAGTTCCTCTTTGTTTAGTTTGTTTTTCACCTTCTATAAGAGAATTCTAAGCTTCTTTCTCTTCTTATCTTATATATATCATGTCGTAAACATGAGACTAAACTACCTATTGGTACGCGTACCTATAAGTCCGATCTTTGCTACCGGCAGCTAACCAATGGTTTCTCTTCCACTGGCGCATGTGACACCGGATCAGCCCTCCCTCAAGCTCAGGCAAACGCCTAAAGGAAACTCCCTATAAGTCCGATCTTTCAGCAGCCCCTAAACGCCCTACGCTCAGGTAAAACGCCGGGAGTAGACAACCAAAACGACCTCTTCTAAAGCCCCTCATCCCTCATCTGTGGAATTATGCCAAAGCTGTGACTCGACCAATACCAATGGGAGAGGAGTTTTCCAACCCGAAAAGAAGTTGTTTTCGGTATGCGCTGCGACTTCCACCTTAAGCTTGGATACGGTTTACAAGCCAGAAGTGTCATTTTCAGGTATGCTTAGTATAGAAATACGCACTCTCCGCACCTTTCGCATACACAGAAGACCCACCCAATCTCGCGCAGATTGTCAAAAACTGGTTTTCAAAGTTCCGGAATGCGCAGCCTGGTAACTAGTGTCGGCTAGCTGCGCCTTTTGGTAACTCTCTTCTCTATTATATATTAGATAGATTCAACCCGGGCAATGTGCTTCTAACTTAGGAGAGTCAGTTTTCAAATTCTCATTTTGATGCTGGCTATACGAAAAAGCCATGCTCACGATTTTAAGGAGGATACTTTGTTTTCAAATTCTCATTTTGATGCTCCCTAGTAGCAAAACCTATAAACTTCCTTTTCTCTCATAGAGTTCTTTTCAAATTGCATTTTTGATGCTCCCTATCAATAAAACAAAGCAAATGACTTTTAAGGAGGAGAGTCAGTTTTCAAATTCAAAAAGTTATTCCCATATGAGAGAGAAGGAAGTTTGTAGGTTTTGCTTTACTAGGAGAACATCAAACAGAATTTGAAAGGCGTAATCCTCCATAAAATCGTGAGGCATGGCTTTTTCAGTATAGCCATCATCAAAGTGAGACTGAAAGCTGACTCTCCTAAGTTAGAAGCACATTGCCAGTTCGATCTATCTGTCTATAATAGAGGAGAGAGTTGCCAAAAGGCGCAGCTAGCCGAGCACTAGAACCAGGCTGCGCACTCCAGAACTTTGAAAACCGGTTTTTGACAATCTGCGCGAGATTGGGTAGATTAACTCTGTATGCGAAAGGTGCGGAGAGTGCGTATTTCTATGCTAAGCACACCTGAAGATGACACTTCTGGCTTGTAGGCCGTGGCCAAGCTTAAAGGTGGAAGTCGCGGCACATGCCGAAAACGCTTCTTTTTCGGGTTGGAAAACTCCCTCTCCGTGGTATTGGTCGAGTGCAGCTTTGGCATGATTCCCACAGATGAGGGATGAGGGGCTTTTAGAAGAGGTCATTTATTGTCTACTCCCGGCGTTTTGCCTGAGCGTAAGAACGTTTGAAGGCTGCCGAAAGATCGGACTTCAGGGAGTTTCCTTTGGGCGTTTGCCTGAAACGGGTCGGCTGATCCGGTGTCACATGCGCCAGTGGAAGAGAAACCATTGGTTGGCTATGGTGGCAAAGATCGGACTTATAGGTACAGCGTGTAATAGATAGTTTAGTCTTATCTTTGCGACATGATATATATAAGATAAGAAGAGAAAGAAGCTTAGAATTCTCTTGTAGAAGGTGAAGAAGGCTAGGCTAAACAACAGGAACAATAACAGATTTCAACAATCGGCTTTAGCTTTAACTGGAAATGTCTTGGATTCACTGATCCTTTCTGTGGCAAGGAATCCCTCTTCCCAGCAAAGGAATTGTTCGGCTACGCTATCTTCTGTGCTGAAAACAAAGTTCCTTTGTTTTGACTCTATAGCCGGACTGCACGTGTGAAAGCACAGGTACAAATCGGGCTAAGTCAAATGCCTGATATAATATGGTAGGAGAAGCAGAGTGACTTTTTAGATTTGGAGAAATAGCATGAGACTATGCGTGCCTGGTGGGCAATTAAAGACTTTCTTAAAGGGCGTCGAATTTGAGTGGTTGAGACCTGGCTGTGCGCATGCAGCCAACTTGAATTCAAATTCAGAAGATAACGAAGTGGCGGAAAGAGCTGGTTGGGGCTTTGAAGAACTAGAAACAACGGCAGAGTGAAGGATGAGCCCATTGAAAGCAAAGTTCGTGGATAGGAGAAGAGTCGGTTTACAGAACCGCTAGTGAGAGGAGAGTCAAGCAGATCTTCTGCAAAGGTAGTTCGCTGGAGGCGGAGGACGTAAGCATGCGGAACAGAGCGATCTCTCTCGAAGCCCGGGAAGTAGTCCAGTTCCCAGTAAATGGGAGAACCAGTTTTGATTTGGTCTAAAGCGGCCAGACTACAGACCATGATATTCTCATCTTGAATTCAAGAGAGTCGACTAAGTGGCGAACGGACAGTTCGTAAGGCGCGCATGTTCCGGGCAGTTCGTGTAAAATCTATATAACTGGGCGAGACCGAGAAGGGCGAAATTACCGCTACCATTGCTTTTGCGCTTTCAGCATAGGATCGGGAATCCGTGTAATTTGACGGTCTGTCTTGCACAACGGCTGAACGAGGAAGAGTAAGGCGGCACCTCTTTCGGCGCGCTAAGTAGCTGATATGGCATTAATAATGTATAATATTAATGTAATATAGTAAGAGTAGGAGGAAGTTCGCTTTTTCTGAAAATATGGCTATAGTGGAGAAGCAGGTTCGTAAACATAGATATGGAGTCTGTGTCAATACGAAGCTTTTGATCTGAATTTAAGGGTTCATTTCTTTACGAAAAAGGTGGTCGCTGCTGAGTCACGCTTGGAATCTGCTGAACGTTTGGGGCCCGATCGCGGATTAAGGACAGAAGTCCGTCTGGCGCGAAGTACGCACGAGCGCCAAGATGAACGAATTCTAGAACATCGGACATGCGTAGATCGCCTGCAGCTTTGAGTTTGAGGGAGAGAACCGCAGGGATCTTATGATTCTGATTGCAGGAAGCATTTGATTCACCAAGTCGAAAGTCAGGGATCCGATCGACAGGCCGTAGCCAAGCTCCGCGGCTAAGAATAAGCCCACAGATGGAGAAGATGTAATTACGGGGGTACAGGATTTTAACGGACGGATTTTGATTCCAGGAAAAGGAGACTTCTGAGGGCAAACGAAGTTCGGTCAGGTCAGTGTCATCTGTTGCTTTTTGTTTGGGACAGTATCGGCTTCTCTTAACCCAATTATCTTAGGGAATGAATTGCGCTCATTTCATGGCCTATGTATGTCGGCCAGGTATGGATACTGGGTACAGGCGCCGTAGCTGGCTGCACCACGGACTCAGAATTCTTTGTCTTCAGCTTGGTGCAGGGGTGGCTGGATGCTTATTCCCCAGCAAAGAAGGTGCGAAACTAAAGGGTGTCAGGAACTGCGGCCATTTAGCACTGACTGGAGTTTGCGGTCGCGCTGGGTGTAGTGTTTCAATGCGCTGATCGCTTCTTGACAAGAAATCGCTGTTTAGAAAAGGAAGTCTTTCGTTATGCAATCTTTGAGGCAGATCTAGGGAAACATCTATCTGATTGGTATGAATGCGCGGCTAAAGGTTTACAAGCTGTGGAATTACCATACGCAAAGGCAACATATGGGTACGGGCCACTCGATTCCGTACGATTCCGCTGTCTCAGAATCAGAAGTCGTTGATTGAAGCAACTTTTGAAGATTGAATTCGGTGCTTAACGCGCGGTGATCGCCAGGGTGCGCCCGCGTCGAGACGACGTTCTAAACTCAGGGTGCGCGAGCTTTCTAACCTCTGCTAGTCGACTTGGAATCAAACGGTGCCGGAGATCCCTATTCCGCTGAGTGAAGAAGCGGCAGACGAAAGACTTTCAGAGAGCATCTTTGCTCTAGTGGAGAGATTGACAAATAGTAAACCTCTAAGTTCAAGGAATCTAATATGCCCGGTGACTGACCCCAAGCGATCCGGGTGAAGATCGCTCAATCAGAAGGAAGGAGCGGACGAGGTTTAAGAACAGAACTTATATGCGATGGGCGAGACATATTTACGCCCGGAGAGTTGAAGCGAGAGAGTACTAGGCGAATAGGCATCCTTTCAGTTACAGGAGCGAACCTCAAGTCTAGGTAAATTGGATTAGTGTGACAATCGCTTAACTTTTAGGGAAAGCAAGGGCTTGAGAGTAGTCTTCGACGAATTTACATGAGGAGAGTTGAAGCTGTGGATTGAGGCGAAGGCGCGATGATAGCGCTCTATCTGTTGAGGAAAGGGGAATTGGGTATGGAAGGCGGTTGGTTCCATGTGTTCTGAGCTCTGGCCGAGACTGCACCGTCCACTGATGACGCGGTTGTTTGAGAAAGGTCAAGATGTCAAGGAAACCCGGAGAAGCTCCAACTGTGGATGAACTCACTTTGCAAGTATGTAGTAGAAAGCGCAAAGAATGACATCGCTTTCTCTGGCATGCACTCGTGGCCAATAGAAAAAGAAGCATGGTCCTATCTCCGTGTGAAGGTGAAAGGCTAACTGAAACTATAGGGTGTAACAGACGGCGGCAATAGCATCTTTATGATGCAACTCAGGTGGGATTGTGTTAATCTTTGTTGTGCAGTTGAGACTTTTGTAATCTTAGATCTGAAAGCTTAATTGGTTTCGGCCCGCAGTAACTTAGTTTGAGGAAAGTGCCTTAAAGCTCAGTATCCCTATAATAAAGCTTTCCTTGCCTAGCAGAAGATGTTTCAATCGGGATGAAGATTCCCGCTGTTTCATTACACGCGTAGCGCAGGGTTCAAGCTTTGCTTTCGGCTTTGAAGAGTTTGAAATGAAGTCGACGAAGCTTCAGTTGAACAAGCGCGAACAGAACGCTCGTGGTACTTCAATTATAGTATAGTATGGGCGAGGAGCCATGTAAGGCTCCACGCGGTGTGAAGCGAGATCATTGTATGAGCGAAACTAAGGCGAAGATGAATCTTTCCGTAACTCAAGCGAAGCTGTCAAGTGTAGGAGAGGTCAGTTCCCGCTTCGGGTTATGTATCATGCTCATGATCATGCGCACTCTGAAGCGCTGGGATCATTTTGACCATTGGCGGCTTCGTGCCCGGGAGATTCTCTGGCTCAAGCCTATTTCCCGCTCCATTCACCTTATTTATTCCATTGGGTGGAATGGACTTAACTACTGCGATTTACCTCTTGGGAAGTATTCTCCCCGACTAACGAGTCCTACTCGGATAATTATTAAGGGGAGGGGGCCTTGCATGAATGCGTATGTAAGAGAGATTAACTGCTCATTCGGCTGCACTGTCAAATGGGGAATAAGAGACTGCACGCTAAGCCAGTGATAAGGATATTGTGTTTTCGTGCTTTTCAAGTCTCAAGGAATTTGCATGACCGCTGCAAGACTTTAACAAGTATGGATTTCATGCCGCTTATGCAAGGCATCGTTGCAAACTGAAGGCAAAAAGGCGTCTGCACACAATGACCTTAGAAAGAAAGAGTGATAAATAATACATAATCCCATCCATCACTTGTATAAGTGATCACTCGTTGGGCAAAAAAATTTAAAGATAAATACACACACACACAAAGGAAATACAACATGGGCCAATGCTGATTCGACGCTTGCACTTTCGCTTAAAGGATGTGACGTTTCGACCACCAGTGAGACAAATGCAAGAGAGGTGGTTTACAGTCTCTATAGCTGACACAACACACAGGTGGGTTGCTTAACAGTGCACCTAGGAAGGCACACACATGTCTCATGTGTATCGAGCAGCGTGTATAGAGTTAGTCTTGTCTTATCTTGCCTTTGGCATCTGCTTCACCACTGCGACTTGTTCTGCACTGGATATGCCTGCTCCCCTATTCTTATGGCGCGTACCTATTCAGCGTAAGTCGACTAAATGTCTTCTCTGCTAGCCAATGCTTTCCGCTGGCGCTGACTGATCTCTAACACAGTGGTGGGCTTGCGGACCCTACCCTCCCGGAAGTCTTCTCCCTGACTACCAGTCTCTTTGCTGGAACCACAGTAACCAGTTGTCTACTAGGGCTAACAGCTTGGATAGCGGTTTTTTCAAGTTTTCTTTCCTTGCTCATTTATTCAGACGTATGCGCCGCGTAGAAAGTCAGGACTATAACGGACCGTCTTAGAGTACGCTGAAGATAACCCAATCTCGAGGAAAAAGAAAGATTAGTTCTTTTTGGTTGCGAGATCAGCTCTCCTTTGAACTGGTTGCGCTTTATGGAAGAGTGTGTAGTTCTCTCTTAGAACACACTGCTGAATTAGCTAATGGAGATTTAGGAGATATTCTCTGCTGATATTGATTCTTGCTTAACAGCCGTCGCTTTAGCAAGGCTTAGAGGACATATGTATATGACTTATTCAATGAGATTCCACTTCGCTGCACTATACTGGAGCGCAGCAGTTGACGGCTGGCTTCTGTTGCAGCTTCTATAAGATGTTTAGACTAATCTGTAACTGTCCGCATTTTTGGCCTTGCAACCAACCGCCTTTGCCTCTGAGTCAGGAACCACGACCCAGGAGTCTCAGAACGGCATGGCTGCTGGAGAGCGGAGATCTTCGGGTTGAGGCCCAGCTCGCTGCCAGTAGGACAGTGCTTTCGAGGCAGAAACTGTGGCCCATATGCTATTATGGCCCGGCAATAACGGCTCTTTTTAGTGCGGCAGATCTGTGATGGCTGAGATGTGATTGGCGGCAGATGTCTTTCTAGCTAAATAATTGCTGAAACCAGAAGACAGTGGGAGGATTCGGCCAGATGCCTTTGAGGTTTCCAAACCAAGGCAGGTGGCCAGATCAAGCTGCCTAAGAATTAGGGAGGCATAGGTTGAAGAATCCAGGGGTAGATCCGGTATACGCCTGTGGAAGTTAATTAGGGAGAGAGTTTACTTACATTCAAATGAAGTATCGTAGCAGATCAGTGAATATGCAGAAGTTTCTGGTGCTCTAGCAATGTGGTGACTAGCTAGACTAACTAAACCTCTAGCTCCCGGAGCGGCGACTCATTCCTTTTGAAGGTAGCTTAAGTTTATATTGAGAATTTGTGTTCTTTGATCGCTTTCTGAATGGCAAAGAGAAGGCAAATTGGTGAAGAAAGTGCTAGACTATCTTGTTATGAGTGAGGAGGAACCGTAGGGTTTCGGCTAGAAGTGTATGAAATGACCTTGAGGCCGAAAGGCTAGGATCCAGCTAAACGAGGTGACTTCGTTGCTTCAGTTAGTTATAGGTATGTGATAACTCAGCTTGGAGTGTTGGCGAACGACAACCTTCTTAAGTTAAGCGTTTACCTCTTTGGTTCTAGGTTATTAGACAAAGAACTACGCTTGGAGAAACTCATGCGGCTGCTTATGTGATATGGCTTCTTTACTTTTCTTTATGGTTATGGAGATGGTCTTCTTGTTATATGCTTTAGCATGGTTTGCTCTTTAGCACATTAGTAGGCAGCTTTGGTTGTTGGTTTTACTTTAACGGCAGCTATTGCTTTATTTTGGCTTGACAGCTGTGGTAATGCTCAGCTTCTAGTCGAACACTTCAGTACCTAATGTGATCTTCGATTCTTATAATACAATCTGCTGGCATATTAGGCTTTGTGCATGCATCACTGGGTGTTAAAGAACCCAGCTGCATTTTAAGAAAAAGACGGTAACATACCTGCCATGGCCCTGGGTAGCCCGGGTGGGCTGGCTAAAAGAGTGATGTAATTGAATTTAGTGTGCATCATGACTACAGCATCTTTTTGACAGCGGTTAAACATAACTTTATAACAACCTCCTCGAAGGCTTAAGACAGTCAACCAGCCTCTCCCTGAGCTCCAGACGCAGCAGGCATATCCAGCGTTTTACACTGAGGCGACGAGGAAGAAGGTATGCGGCGACTACTGGCGCTAGTTATAGGACAGAAGTGGCGTTTACCTGAGCGATGGGGTTGGTTTGAGACTCCCGGGCGATGGGGAGTTGACTTGAAGTGTTTACTAAGGGCGCTTGGGGAAGACTCTTCAACCGGACACTATATATATATATATGCAAGAGATGACGCCAGTAGCAAAGAGAAGACCTGTTAGCTTCAGTCTGTCTAAACACTGGTAAATAGCGTGAAAAGCTTACCGTATATGACCCACGGCTCACTTTTAAGGTGGTGAAACTTATTTATAACTGCTTATAACAAGCACATGGGAAAGTCACTAACCTTAAGCCCGCCTGTATCCAACAACTCCAAAGTGCTTTGGTAGACTAAATGCATTTCTGAGTAGCGTGCATATCTAAGAATTGCTGAAGATTGCTGTTTTAAGCGGCTATAACAGCCTCTTCAATATAAAATTCCCAGAGCGAAGCTCATTTGTATGGTACCCAGACTTGAGCGAAAGGCAGCCAGGTGGCTAAGTCTTAAGTGTATACCTATGGTTCTATATATGCTGTATGCTCTATCCATAAGGCATTTATGGACTTGGAGCGAGGGGGTTGTTTGAGTTGGATGGTCCATGCAGGTACTGCTGCTGCAGTCAGCATATGAGTGCGCTGCCGTCAGTAAACAGCTGCTAAGTCTTTTCTTTTAATAGTTAGCCAGTACTCTTTAATCTTTGAAGCTGAAGTCCCTATGAGATCTGAAAAGTCGCAGAAGAATGAGATATGGAGTATTGATACGTCGATATTGGCAACCTTGTGGGCTAAGTATCTCCTTTCTCCTGAGGCTCCTGCCCCTTATAATTACATACAATATTTGGACCCTTAGGTAATTACGCCAGGGCGTTCCCACATTCCGTGGATTGAATTCCAACATCAAGACCGGTGGAGGAGAATTGGTCAATGCGCTTAGCCAACTTCTTGTCGACCTTAACTTGCTCTTATCTAGACAGGATAATAGCAAGTTAACACCCTCCCATTGTTCATTCTTCCTCCTGGCTTACCGCCGGTGGGCATTAACTAGACCTATTCTCATAGTCATCTATTATGCTCTCGGCATAGGAAGTCTCGCCGGTTGATCCAGCACCTCTAAAAGCATCCATTTCAGTTTCATAGCCCAGTAGTTCCAGCTGATTCAAACGATCTTATAAAAGTCAAGCCCCTTTCTGTCATAGGGCGATATCCACTGCTAGAAGTATACCTTTCTATGTCTTCCAAAGTTTTCCATACTAGAGGTGGAAAAAATCAACCATCGTCAAGGATGGTAGCTAAAGATCGGGATAGAGATCCAGTGTGAGCTAACCGAGTTTACTCCTCCTGCTAAGGCAGTCGCAGGAGAAGGGTTGAACAGCAGTAGCTTAAGTCATTGATCCCTTCAAGACTATGCAGTTATTCACTACTTCAGCTGAAGAGTAAGCAGTATAGCCTCTTCCTGGGACAGCTGCATAATCACGTATGTATGTAGGCAAGTGATCCATTTGGTTTCCAGAGTACGTTGATTCAGATACATACCAATAAAAAAATCTCAAGACCAAGTGCCAGTTTAGACCTCGGATGGCTTATTTTAGTTTTCCCAACTTTCAACTATAGTTTTATATCTATTCTTGATTCTTTTTGAATGTTATAGGTTCAGGTGGTGATTATTCTTCACTCGCTCTATGAGAGACTTGATTAAGCACCTATGATCCAGTTTTGGTTGTTCTTATTGAACCTCGTATTAGCGGTGCGGATGCTGAAAGGCAGATTCAAGGTGACGGCTTTGGAGTAGAAACAAGTGCCTTAGATACGAAGTCCAATCAAACCAGTGACAATCGTTCGAATGCATTCTCGGGAATCGTCGCACCAGATCGTAACGCGGCATCGTAGCTTCCTTCGCGCCCCGCGCCAGCCCCGGTCTTGTGGTCTTTCCTTTCGGTGATGTCTATTTTCACCCAATGCGCGGTCGTGGGTGGAGAGCTACAAATAGGAGGGATGGAAAGGGAAGGGACCAAGCTCAAAATCAGAGGCGAGTTGAGAGACAAAAGCTTGATGCTGTGATTCCGCCTTTCCAGTAGCGAGTGAAACTCTGTGAACAGGCAGAACAGAAAGGGCCCTCAAGTCGGGTGTTGGAGGAAACCTTCGTCAGGAGGGTTCTCTTGAGGAATCGCCGTTCTTTCTCGCTCAAAAAAGTCAGAGACTCCTCTGTCTCCCTTTTTGCCTGTTTAATAGCTTGACACAAGTAATAAATGGAGGATCAGGAACTGGACAACCCCTTTTTAGTCAAGCCCAGTTGAAATGCCAGTAATGAAAGCTCTCGGAAGGTTAGGGAAGGACAGGGTTTAAAACCTCCTTCCCTTTGCTTTCAATCAGTCTTGTGCCACTCCAGCTTTCACTCAAGCCATTCTTTGAAATTAAAACAACTTCTTGTCTCGAGCTGAAAATGGAGTATTCCTTGCCTAGGAACCCACACCCGTGGAAATAAACAACGATTGTACTCTCGACGCTGGAAGATTCTTTCAGAACCTATAATAGTTAGATAATCAGTCCACGCTTTGAATAGCCTTAGTTACTAGTAAAAAGAAGAGGCCCCACAAAGAAAGAAAAGAGTAAAAGAGAGTCTTACCCTGGAGTTGAAGAAGAGACTTGCCACTTGCCTTATAGCAATAGTAAAAGGGCGAAACACGCAGATACCACTTTGCTCAAAATGATATATCTTAAGTAATATAGTGTAAAATTAGCATAAAAAGCATTTCATGAAAAATCCTCACCCCAGGTTGTAGTTGTATAAAAAATGTGTCCTACTTTTTAAACAAAATTGACTGATTGGTTTGGGAAATCAAGTTCTTCCAAGCTTTATGGTTCGGTTTCTTATAACAGCTTATAAAGATCTGCTCCTGACAAAAATGATATAGGGGCAAGGCTGGAGATGGTACAGAAAGTGTATGCTTTCCACGGGCGAGACTGGTCTTATCTAATGCGTGAGCAGGACAAGGCAAAAAAAGCCCTAATTTCTTCTCTCAAAGAAGTACTCTCGCAAGGTTTTTGGCTCGCAATAAAGCTAGGGTCCTGATCGAGCAACTAGTAGGTCCCATTCTATCACACCTCTCCAAACACAATATCTTGAGTACCTAAGTGATGGTGACCACATCGGCTGGCATGTGATGTTTGGACATAGAATCGAGTCCTTGTGAATGGGCAGAGAGCCAGGTGGCTCTTATTTTACGACAGTAAGGACGATTGCTTCCATTACACTGAACCAGAAAGACACCAAATTCTCCTTTAGGTGCTTCAACTGCGGTATCAGGTAGAAGAAGCTGGTGTACGGGAAAAACCTTCTGTATAAAGGTTCAGAAATGGTGAATTGAGGTGAGAGTGGACCGATGATCCTGTAGTCATTTGGCCCGGCTATTGGAAAGAAAAAGCTTGCATCTACTCTCACTTTATTATATAACCGGTCTCCATCTCTCTCAAAACCTAACGTGAGAGTTTCCTATCATAAGGCTTTCTTTCTATAGATTAAGCCATTACCAAAGAGCTAATTCGTTCAGAACTCAAGTTTACTGTTTCTATAGATAAGGCGGAGCGTCCTTGGCTAAGTCTTGAACTCTTCGCTTTCTTAGTTAGGATGGATGTTTCATAATCACAGTAAAGAGTCGTCAAACTCTCTCTAATTAATGAGTCCCAACTAACTAGCCTTAGAGTCCCCACTGGCACTATCTTTTCTTTTTATAAGCAGTTAAAGTCATCTCCTCTTAATTTCTTTCTCTACTATGCAACTACTGTGCACTACCGCCTGGGATCATCCTCCTCCCAATTGGATTAGCGCTCCCTTCCTCCCACTCTTTCTAGTGTCTAGTTTCATACCCGTATAACCCAATTCCTAAGCTTAGTTGAGTAGGATCTTTACTCTAAGAGCATACCGTCAAAGTTGCTTTGCCCTTGATATCTCTCCTTGCCCGCAGAAAGAGAAAGGCTCGTTGCACAAAAAGACAATGCCAGCTGGAAAAAGGACCTGCAAGTGAAATTCTTGAAGCAAATGCATCTCTTAGTTTAGTGAGTTCCAGCATATAATAAAGAGAATTCTGATGCTTATATTAATCTAGTTTATATACTATATATAGTTTCTCATTTCGTTTAATATCTATAAGACAGACCTTTGCTTTGCCCTGCTAACACCTCTCCCTTAAGCGCTTAGCTCGAGTACCACTTTGGTCCATAATTACGGACATGCCTCTCCCCTCTATATCTATATTAGTAGAAGGCCTCTCTAAACTCACGCTCAAAGGACACTGCGACCCCAGTCAAGTGACTTCGTTGGATACGGTATACGGTTTCCATGCTTAGCTTACGGGAAAGGAGTCAGTCGGTATGAGCCGCAAAGGGATGGAAGTCTCTCTTTGACCAAGTACTACTCTCAAAGGAGCCAGAGCCAATCTCGCGAACAAAAGAAAAAAGTGGTTTTCTTGTTTCTGGTATGCCTTTCAATTTCAAGTTCAATCTCTCTTTTGTTTTACTGACTGCTAATCTACTGCAAGGCAAGAAAGAGCTCTATATCATTGGCCATTTACTACTTCGACTCTTAAATGTGGCTTCTCTAAACCGCAAGATAGAGTTCTGTCTCGCTTTCCACTAGCCGAGCATCCATATAATGACCTTCTTCCCGGAGTTGCTGCTCCGGCACCCGGCACTCTAGTTATAGGGCTTAGTCTATCCTCTAAACTACCTCTTCTCTCACATTAGTTCGAGATACTTTGTACCTTTCGCTGTTGCTCGAGACATTTCTTACTCTCTCACTAACTAACGAGCCTGTAAACTGCCTATCCAGAGGACTAAGTGAACACTCTAAAGGAATTAACCTCTCTTGTACTCGACTAAGTGAACACCTAAGGAATTAACCTCTCTCTTGTTCCTGGAGTTCCTGGAGTTCCTGTTGTTCATACCCCACTTCATTCCACTAACAAAAAGGACTATAGAATCATCTTTAAATACGAGAAAAGGATGCTATGACTGATTACGAAGCTTCTTTTATGGTGTTAGACCTTTCACTTGGCAAAGATGCCCCTCAGGCTATCCATGAGATAGATAATCTCTTTACAATTAGGCGGGCGGATTCCTCCTCAGCAGAATTCAAGACAAAAGAAAGTAGGAAGGTAACTGGCTCGACCACTCCGGGAGAGAGTATTTGTTTACTGACTCGAACGCTGGTCGAGTTACTTCGTAACCTCTCGTATTCACTTTAGTCATCTTATACCTCCCCTCTACCCTTGACTTTAAGTAGGATTTGTAAAGCAAGCGTACTCTCTCTTGCTCTTGAAAACTTTGTTTCAGAAGGAGCGCGGTCGAGATCTATGTTCTATGAAAGACCCGGCATACTAGTTTGCAGAAGGCTATGGGAGTTGGCCTTATCATATGAAGAGTTAGCATCAGCGGACATTTCTGCTTTCTAAAAGCGTGAGTGTTCGGAAACTTCAACTTTAAAGAGAAAGTGAGCTCGCTTTTTGGTAGAAAGCTTGTAGCTAGGGTTGGACCTCTTTGACAGAGATTTTCTTTGTTAATGTCCTGATCCTAACCAGTATCAAGTAGTGCTTCGAGTCAAACCGAGCAAGCTGCTGCTTCCCTTCTTTTTTTCATCTGCGCCTGGTGAAGTCTAAATTCTATGTGTTTGAGAGATTGAACCTGCAGGAGAAGATTAGCCTCTTTTTGGAGAGGATTGGAGAGAAGGGTATTCAGCAGCCATCTATCTATTGGCACGAAGTCAGAACAAAGCCCCATAAAACAAAGAGATTAAAGAGCTACGTCTTGGTCATCCTCTGTCTTACACGTAGATACAATGCCCCAACTCCCCGTCGGGTTAGGACAGACTAATCTCTCTGGAAAAGTCAAAGTGATCTGGCCAATGGCTTTGCCTCCAATGAAGCTTAAATAGAGAAGACAAGAGGGCTTTCTCCTTGTCTGTAACATAAACTTTCTACTCCTTTCTTCCTTAAGACAGAAACTTAGATATATATAGTAGTAGTAGTCGAAGATACCAAGAATCCTGTGCCATTATTGAACCTTTCACGACATAAAAAGAAAAGAAAGAGGCTTCGTTATTCTATCTATACTCATATACAGGAGTGCTTTCCCAGATAAGAGATAGAGGAATGGGCCAGGACAGCTGCTTTCATTAAAGACAAGGCTTTCCCCTACTTTGAACTTAGAACCCGATTTCCTAATCCCTTGTGAATAGAATACTAGCAAAGTTTGCATAGAGTAGCAAGATAGCTGGACTGGGCAGAAATGGCCTTCTTGGCTGAGGTAATTAGATCTTGCTTGGTTTTGACTCAAGTTATGGCTTTCTCTTCTTTCTTCTTAGGTCAAAGTCATTTCAAACTTCTTCGCAAGACTCTTTACGTGGCATTGTAGTCGTCTTCTAATCTAAGAAAGAAGAAGAAGCCATAACTTCGAGTCAAACCAGCAGATCTTACTCTCAGCCAAAGGCCATTTCAAGCCCCAGTCCAGCTATCTTGCTACTCTATGCAAACTTTGCTAGTATTCTGATTCACAAGGGATTAGAAATCGGGTTCTAAGTTCAAAGTAAGGGAAAGCCTTGTCTTTAATGAAAGTAGCCGTCCTGGGCCATACATATCTATCTCTTATCTGGGGAAAGCACTCCTGTATATGAACATAGATAAGAATAACCAAGCCCTCTTCTTTTTCTTTTTATGTCGTGTGGAAAGGTTCATCAATGGCACAGGATTCTTGGTATTCGACTACTACTACTATATATATCTAAGTTTCTGTCTTAAGGAAGAAAGGAAAGAAGAGGCTGCGTTACAGACAAGGAGAAAGCCCTCTTGTCTCTCTTCTATTTAAGCTTCTCATTGGGGCAAAGCATTGGCCAGATCAATTTGACTTTCCGTGAGAGATTAGTCGTCCTAACCCGACGGGAGTTGGGGCATTGTATCTACGTGTAAGACAGAGGATGACCAAGACGCTCTTTAATCTTCTTTGTTTTATGGGGCTTTGTTCACCTGACTCGTGCTACAGATAGATGGCCGCTGAATACCTCTTCTCCAATCCTCTCAAAAAGAGGCTAATCTTCTCGTAAAGTTCGAAATCTCTCCAAATTGACAGAATTTAGACTTCAGGCGCAGGTGAAAAAAAGAATGAAGCAGCAGCTTGCTCGGTTTGACTCAGAAGCACCATCGGATACTGGTTAGGATCAGGACATTATTAACAAAGAAAATCTCGTCAAAGAGGTCCAACCCTAGCTACAAGTTTACCAAAAAGCGAGTCACTTTCTCTTTAAAGTTGAAGTTTCGAACCTCACGCTTTTAGAAAGCAGAAATGTCCGATGCTAACCTTTCATATGATAAGGCCAACTCCCATAGCTCTCAAACTAGTATGCCGGGTCTTTCAGAACATAGATCTCGACCGCGCTCCTTCTGAACAAAGTTTTCAAGAGCAAGAGAGAGTACGCTTGCTTTACAAATCCTACTTAAAGTCAAGGTAGAGGGAGGTATAAGATGACTAAAGTGAATACGAGAGGTTACGAAGTAACTCGACTAGCGTTCGAGTCAGTAAACAATACCTCTCCCGAGTGGTCGAGCCAGTTACCTTCCTACTTTCTTTGTCTTAATTCCAGGAGGGAATCCGCCTGCCTAATTGTAAAGGTTATCTATCTTACGGATAGCCCGAGGCATCTTTGCCATGAAAGGTCTAACACCATAAAGAAGCTTCGTAATCAGTCATAGCATCCTTTCTCGTATTTAAAGATGATTCTTAGTCCTTTGTTAGCGGAATGAAGTGGGGTATGAACAACAGGAACTCCAGGAACTCCAGGAACAAGAGAGGTTAATTCCTTAGGTGTTCACTTAGTCGAGTACAAGAGAGGTTAATTCCTTAGGTGTTCACTTAGTCCTCTGGATAGGCAGTTTACAGGCTCGTTAGTTAGTGAGAGGTATGAAATGTCTCGAGCGTCAGCGAAAGGTACAAAGTATCTCGAACTAATGTGAGAGAAGAGGTAGTTTAGAGGATAGACTAAGCCCTATAACTAGGTGTTTTGGGTGCCGGAGCAGCAACTCCGGGAAGAAGGTCATTATATGATGCTCGGCTAAAGGAAGCGAGACAGAACTCTATCTTGCCGTTAGAGCCGTTAGAGTCGGTAGTAAATGTAATATATAGAGCTCTTTCTTGCCTTGCAGTAGATTAGCAGTCAGTGAACTGCAAGAGAGATTGAACTTTGAAATTGAAAGGCATACCAGAACAAGAAAACCACTTTTTTCTTTTGTTCGCGAGATTGGCTCGGTCTTTGAGAGTAGTACTTGGTCAAGAGAGACTTCATCCCTTTGCGGCTCATACCGACTGACTCTTTCCGTAAGCTAAGCATGGAAACCGTATGCCGTATCCAGCGAAGTCATTGACTGGGGTCGCAGTGTCTCGAGCGTGAGTTTAGAGGGCTCTACTAATATAGATATAGAGTGGGAGAGGCATGTCCGTAATTAAGGACCAAAGTGGTACTCGAGCTAAGCGCTTAAGGGAGAGGTTAGCAGGGCAAAGCAAAGGTCTGTCTTATAGACATTAAACAGAAATGAAACTATATATAGTATATAAACTAGATTAATATAAGCATCGAATTCTCTTTATTATATGCTGGAACTCACTAAACTAAGAGATGCATTTGCTTCAAGAATTTCACTTGCAGGTCCTTCAGTTGGCATTGTCTTTTGTGCAACGAGCCTTTCTCTTTCTGCGGCAAGGAAGATATCAAGGGCAAAGCAACTTTGACGGTATGCTCTTAGGTAAGATCCTATAACTAAGCTAGGGGTGGGTTATACAGGGGTATGAAACTAGACACTAGAAAGAGTGGGAGGAAGGGCGCTAATCCAATTGGGAGGAGGATGATCCCAGGCAGTAGTGCACAGTAGTTGCATAGTAAGAAGAAATTAAGACATGACTTTAACTGCTTATAAAAAGAAAGATATGCCAGTGGGACTCTAAGGCTAGTTAGTGGGACTCATTAATTAGAGAGAGTTTACGACTCTTTACTGTGATTATGAAACATCATCTAACTATGAAAGCGAAGGTTCAAGACTTAGCCAAGGACGCTCCGCCTATATCTATAGAAGCAGTAAACTGAGTTCTGAACGAATTAGCTCTTTGGTAATGGCTTAATCTATAGATAGAAAGCCTTATGATAGGAAACTCTCACGTTAGGTTTGGAGAGAGATGAGACCAGTTATATAATAAAGAGAGCAGATGCAAGCTTTTTCTTTCAATAGCCGGCCAAATGACTACAGGATCATCGGTCTACTCTACACTCAATTCACCATTTCAGACCTTATACAGAAGGTTTTTCCGTACCAACTTCTTCTACCTATACCGCAGTTGAAGCACCTAAAGGAGAATTTGGTGTCTTTCTGGTCAGTAATGGAAGCAATCGTCCTTACCGTCGTAAAATAAGAGCACCTGGCTCTGCCCATTCACAAGGACTCGATTCTATGTCCAAACATCACATGCCAGCCGATGTGGTCACCATCATAGGTACTCAAGATATTGTGTTTGGAGAGGTGGATAGATAGGACTACTAGTTGCTCGATCAGGACCTAGCTTTATTGCAGGCCAAAACCTTGAAGTACTCTTTGAGAAGAAATTAGGGCTTTTTGCCTTGTCCTGCTCACGCATTAGATAAGACAGTCTGCCCGTGGAAAGCATACACTTTCTGTACCATCTCAGCCTTGCCCCTATATCATTTTGTCAGGGCAGATCTTTATAGCTGTTATAAGAAACCGAACCATAAAGCGGAAGAGCTTGATTTCCCAAACCAATCAGTCAATTTTGTTTAAAAAGTGGGACATTTTTTATACAACTACAACCTGGGGTGGGGATTTTCGCATGAAATGCTTTTTATGCTAATTTTACACTATATTACTTAAGATATATCGTTTTGAGCAAGTGGTATCGCGTGTTTCGCCCTTTTACTATTACTATAAGGCAAGTGGCAAGTCTCTTCTTCAACTCCAGGGTAAGACTCTCTTTTACTCTTTTCTTTCTTTGTGGGGCCTCTTCTTTTTTACTAGTAACTAAGGCTATTCAAAGCGTGGACTGATTATCTAACTATTATAGGTTCTGAAAGAATCTTCGCGTCGAGAATTTTTAATCGTTATTTATTTCCACGGGTGTGGGTTCTAGGCAAGGAATACTCCATTTTCGGCTCGAGACAAGAAGTTGTTTAATTTCAAGAATGGCTTGAGTGAAAGCTGGAGTGGCACAAGACTGATTGAAAGCAAAGGGAAGGGAGGTTTTAAACCCTGTCCTTCCTAACCTTCCGAAACTTTCCTTACTGGCATTTCAACTGGGCTTGACTAAAAGGGGTTGTCCGGTTCTGATCCTCATTGTCCTTGTCTCAAGCTATTAAACAGGCTAAAAGGGGAACAGAGGTCTCCTGACTTTTTTTGAGCGAAGAACGGCGATTCCTCAAAGAGAACCCTCCTGACGAAGGTTTCCTCAACACCCGACTTGAACCCCCTTTCTGTTCTGCCTATTCACAGAGTTTCACTCGCTACTGGAAAGGCGGAATCCACAACATCAAGCTTTTTGTCTCTCCAACTCGCCTCAGACTTTGAGCTTGGTCCCTTCCCTTTCCATCCTCCTATTTGTAGCTCCACCCGACCGCGCATTAGGTGAAAATAGACATCACCGAAAGGAAAGACCACAAGACCGGGGCTGGCGCGAGGCAGGAAGCTACGATGCCGCGTTACGATCTGGTGCGACGATTCCCGAGAATGCATTCGAACGATTGTCACTGATTTGATTGGACTTCGTATCTAAGGCACTTGTTCTCCAAAAACCAATGCCTTGAATCTGCCTTTCAGCATCCGCACCGCTAATACGAGTTTCAATAAGAACAACCAAAACTGGATCCATAGGTCTTAATCAGAGTCTCTCATAGAGCGAGTGACATAATCACCACCAGAACCTATAACATTCAAAAAAAGAATCAGAATAGATATAAAACTATAGTTGAAAGTTGGGAAAACTAAATAAGCCATCCGAGGTCTAAACTGGCACTTGGTCTTGAGATTTTTTTTATTGGTATGTATCTGAATCAACGTACTCTACTGAAGCAAATGGATCACTTGCCTACATACATACGTGATTATGCAGCTGTCCCAGGAAGAGGCTATACTGCTTACTCTTCCGCTGAAGCGGCAGAACCAACTGCATAGGCAACAGAGAAGGGATCAATGGCTTAAACTACTGCTTCTTCAACCCTTCTCCTGCGACTGCCTTAGCAGGAGAGGTAAACTCAGTTAGCTCACACTGGATCTCTATCCCGATCTTTAGCTACCATCCTTGACGTTGGTTGATTTTCCGCATCTAGTATGGAAAACTTTGGGTATGAAAGGTATACCGCTAGCTTGGTGGATATCGCCCTATGACGAAAGGGGCTTGAAACTTATGAATCGACTGAATCAGCTGGAACTACACAAGGCTATGAAACTGAAATGGATGCTTTTAGAGGTGCTGGATCAACCGGCGAGACTTCCTATGCCGAGAGCACCAATAGATAGCTATGAGAATAGGTCTAGTTAATGCCCACCGGCGGTAAGCCAGGAGGAAGAATAGACAATAGGAGGGGGGTTAACTTGCTATTATCCTGTCTAGATAAGAGCAAGTTAAGGTCGATAAGAAGTTGGTAAGCGCATTGACTTGAGTTCTCCTCCACCGGTCTTGATGTTGGAACTAATCCACGGAATGGGGGAATGCCCTAAGGTAGTACTTAAGGGTCAAATATTGTATGTATCCATAAGGGGCAGGAGCCCCAGGAAAAGGAGATGCTTAGCCCACAAGGCTAATATCGACGTATCAATAATCTATATCTCATTCTCTATGACTTTTTTCAGATCTATAGGGACTTGTAGCTTCAAAGATTAAAGAGTACTGGCTAACTATTAAAGAAAAGACCCGAAGGTTGTTTACTGACTCTCTTAACGGCGCACTCGCCATCCGCGGCAGCGGTACCTCGCGGACCATCCAACTCAAACAACCCCCTCGCTCAAGTCCCATAAATGCCTTATGGATAGAGAATACAGTGTTTAAGAGAGAACCATAGGTATACACTTAAGAAGCCACCTGGCTGCCTTTCGCTCAAGTCTGTACCATACAAATGAGCTTCGCTCTGGGAATCCCCTGAGAGGCTGTTATAGCCGCTTAAAACAACCTTTTCAGTGTTCTTATATATGATCGCTAATTAATCGTTCTTTTAGTCTACCTGGGCACTTGGGAGTTATTGGATACACGGCTTATGGTTAGTGACTTTCCATATGCTTATTATAAGCAGTTATAGCTAAGTTTAACCACCTTAAAAGTGAGCTGTAATCATATACGGTGTTTTTCACGCTATTTAATTGTGTTTAGACAGACTGAAGCTAACGAGTCTTCTCTTTGCTACTGGTACCACCCTAGATATATATATATATATAGCGAACTGAAGAGTCTTCCCCCAAGGCCCTAGGTAAACGCCTAAAGTCAACTCCCCATCGCCCGGGAGTCTCAAACCAACCCCATCGCTCAGGTAAACGCCACTTCTGTCCTATAACTAGCGTTATAGTCATTGCATACCTCTCCCCGTCGCTCAGGTAAAACGCTGGATCTACCTCCCGTGTCTGGAGCTCAGGGAAGGCTAGTTGACTGTCTTAAGCCCCTGAGAGGCTGTTATAGCTATGTTTAACCGCTGTCAAAAGATGCTGTAGTCATATGCACACTACCCACTATTTCATCATTCTTTTAGTTAGTCTAACCGGGCACTAGGTATTATGGTAGTATGTTACCATCTTTTTCTTAAAATGAAGCAGTTCTTTAACATCTAGTATGCATGCACAGTTTAATATGGTTAAGAAGATTAGATTATTAGAACACGAATAAGATTAGGTACAGAAGTAACTCGACTAGAAGAGAGGATAATGACATCATTAAAGCAAATAAAGCAATAGCTTCCGTTAAAGCAAAACCAACAACCAAAGCTGTTTTACTAATAAAAAGAAACAGAGCAAACCACAAAAGCAGCATAATAAGAAGAAACCACCGCCATAACTATAAGAAAAGTAAGAAGAGAATACATAAGAAGCTGTGATATGAGCTTCTCATAAGGTAGTTCTTTGTCTAATAACTTAGAACCAAGAGGTAAACAGCAACTTAAGAAGGTTGTCGTTCGCCAACACTCAAGTTGAGCTATTACATACCTATAACTAACTGAAGAAACGAGTCACTTCGTTTAGCTAGGGCCTAACCTTTCGGCTCAGAGTCATTTCATACCTTTCAGTCAGGCTCCCTACGGTTCCTCTCACTATAACAAGATAGCCTAGGACTTTCTTCCCCAATTTGCCTTTTCTTGCCACAGAAAGGATCAAAGAACACAAATTCCCAATATAAACTTAAGCACCTTCAAAAGGAATGGTTGCTGCTCCGGGAGCTAGAGGTTTAGTTAGTTTAGCTCCCTCTCACATCTAAGAAAGAGAATTAGAAACTTCTAGATATTCACTCGATCTTATATATGATATTTCATTTAATGTCCGTAAACTCTCTCTAATTAATGACTTCCCACAGGCGTATGCCGAGATCTACCCTGGATTCTTCAACCTAGGCCTCCCTAATTCTTAGAATTATTTGATCCACTACTTCCCCTTGGTTTGGAAACCTCCTAGGCATCTGCTGGAACTTCCACTGTCTTCTGTTCCACCAATTATTTAGCTAGAAAGACGCATGGTTAATCACATCTCCAGCTATCATTAGACCTAAGCGCACTAAAGAGCCGTTTAGAAAGGGCTATAACAGCATATAAGACGGTTTCTGAAGACTCAACCTATGGCAGCAAGTTCTTCAACTTGAGATTCTGCTCTCAGAAGAGGTTGTTTGAGACTCCTGGGTCGTGGTTCCGACTTAGAGGCTAGGGCGGTTGGTTGCTAGGGCAGATCCGGACAGTGACAGATCAGCCTAAACATCTAGATAAGCTGCCGAAAGAGCGTCCTGTTGTGCCTATAGAGTGCGGGGGAAGTGGAATCTCATTAGATAAGTCATATTCATATGTCCTTTAAGCAGTAGCGATTTAAGCAAGAAAGAATATCATAAGAGAAGAACTTCTAAATTCTATTCTTAATTAAGTGTGTTCTAAGAGAACTACCTCTTATAAAGTGAGTAAACAGCCTCAAAGGAGAGCCGATCTCAGAACCAAAAAGAACTAATCTTTCTTTTTTCTTCGAGATTGGGTTGGTCTTCAGTGTACTAGATGGTCAAATAGAGTCCTACTTTCTATGCGGTGCATACCTGAACAATGAGCAAAGGAAAGAAAACTTGAAAAAAAACCATATCCAAGCGTTAGTCGCAGCAGACAACTGAGCATTGGGGTTCCCAAGGGGCGGTAGTTGGGGAAGATCTCCGGGGCGTAGGGTCCTGCAACCCATTCACTAGTTAGAGATCAGCCAGTGCCAGTGGAAGCATTGGAAGCAGAGGAAGACATGGGAGTTGACTTACAGAAAGAGGTACGCGCCATAAGAATAGGGAGCGGGCAGATCCGGTAGAGACAAGTTCCAGTGGAAGCAGATGCCAAAGGTAAGATAAGATAATATAAGATACAGACATGACATGTGCCTAGGTGCGCTGTTAGTAAACATCCTAACTATAGAGTCTGTAAACTACCTTTCTTAGATGAGTCTCCACTTAATTGGTTGAAACGTTACATCCTTTAAGGAAAGCAAGGGCCGAATCGGCATTGGTCATGTCTTTAGTGCAACGATCCTTATAAGTGGCATGGAGATCCATATTTAGCAAAGTCTTCGGTTATGCAATTCTTGGATTCATGAAAACACAATAAACTTATTACTGGCTTAAGCGTTCAGGGTCTTATTCCCCATTGGATTGTGTATTGAATAGGTTGGTCTCTCTTATATACGATATAAGGCCCCTTTCCCTTTAATATGATCCGAGTGGGACTCGTTAGTCAGGAGATCTTCCCAAGGAGTAAGTCGCGGTAGTTAAGTCAATTCAATTCCAATGGAATGGGCCGGGCAGGAATGGAGCAGGTAGGAGGGATCTCCTGGGTACAGAAGTCGCCAATGGTCCAGATGATCCTGCGCTTAGGTGCGTATGATTATGGGTATGATGCATAACCCGAAGTGGGAATTGACCTCTCCTACACTTGACTTTGCTTCGCTTGAGTTACGGAAAGTTCATTTTCGTTTAGTTTCGTTTACTACGATCTCGTTTCACACCTCGTGGAGCTTTACATGGCTCCTCGCCTATACTACTATACTATAACTATCAGTTCTGTTCGCGCTTGTTCATCCGAAACTTCGTCGACTTCATTTCAAACTCTTCGAGCGAAAGCAAAGCTTGAACCCCGCGCACCGTGTACGTACGGGATTCCCATCCTGATGAAACATCTTCTCTTGGGCAGAAACTTCTTATACGGGACCACTGAGCTTCGGCCTTTCCTTAAACTTAAAGTACAGGGGGTTGAAACCAATTAAGCTAGACTTAAGATAAGAAAGTCTCAACGCACAACAAAGATTAACAATCCCAACTGAAGCACCAGAAAGTGCTATTGTTGCTGCTCCAGCACCTATAGTTTAGTTAGTTTTCACCTTCACACAGGATAGAATTATATGCTTCTTTTTCATACCCGAGGTATGTTGTGGAGAAAGGATCATTCTTTGCGCTTTCTTATACATACTTGCGAGGCCTCATCCACAGTTGGAGCTTATCCGGACTTCCTTGACATTTGACCTTTCTCAAACAACCGCGTCATCAGTGGATGGTGCAGTCTCGGCCAGAGCTAGAACACATGGAACCAACCGCTTTCTTATACCCAATTCCCTTTCTCAACAGATGGGGCATCATCAACGGCTTCGTTTTCATCCACAGCTTCAACTCCTTCTGCAGGGCCGTCGAAGACTACTCTTCGGCCACTTAGCTTTCCCTAAAGTTAAAGAAGGATGTCACGTTTCATCCAATTTACCTAGACGAGGTTCGCTCCTGTAACTGAAAAGTTTATTTTCGTTTAGTACTTTCTCACTTAACCCCCGGGTGTGTACGTCTCGCCTATCGTATATAAGTTCTGTTCTTAACCCTCGTCCGCTCCTTCCTTTGATTGAGCGATCTTCATCTGACCGCGGGGTCAGTCACCGGGCATAGAGAGTCCTTGAATTTAGAGGTTTACGGTTGACCCCTTCCACGGAGCAAAGATGCTTCTGAAAGTCTTTCGTCTGCTGCTTCTTCATATACGGGATGGGATCTCCGGCAACCGTTTGATTCAAAGTCGGACTAGTAGAGGGAAGAAAGCACGCACTTGGATTTAGAACGATCACGTCTCGACGCGGGCGCACCTGGCGATTACCGCGCGTTAAGCACCGAATTCACCTCTCCCAAAGCTGCTTCATCAACGACTTCTGATTCTGAGGACTGACGGAATCGTACGGAATCGAGGGCCTGTACCCTTTATGTTACCTTTTGGTATGGTAATTCCAATGCTTGTCAGCCTTAAGCCGCGCATTTCATACCAACCACCCATAGATGTTTCCCTAAGATCTGCCCTAAGATTGCATAACAAAAAGAACTTCCTTTTCTAAAGAAGGATTTCTTGCCGCAGAAAACGATCAGTGCATTAAACACTAATCCAATAACGACCGCAACTCCAGCCAGAGCAATGGTTGCAGTTCCTACACCCTTTAGGTTTGCACCTTCTTGCACTGGGGAATAAGCATCAGCTAACTCTGCACCAACAAGACAAGAGTCTCTAAGTCCCGTGGTTAGAGCATGGCTTGTAACCTATATCCACGGCTGGCCGACTAAGAGAATGAAGTATGCAAATGACTCGACTTCTAAGATAATTAGGAAGAGAAGCCGATAAGGCCCCAACCAAAGCGAGAGGACATCCACCGACTAGAGCTTCGTTTGCCCTCATAGAGTGTCCTTTCCTGGAAATTCAAATTCAATTAAAATCTTGCTTATTTCCCCGTAATTCTCATCCCTGCACGCACCAGGAACTGGCCGCGAGGCTTGGCTTCATGGTTTACCGATCGGATCTCTGACTTTTTTGATTTTGAATTGAATTATGCTTCCCCGTAGTCAGAATCACTTAAGATAACCCTACGGAATTTCTCTCCCTTAAACTTAAAGGTGAAGGGTGATCTTTTCATGTCTTTGATGTTCTGGAACCTGTTCATCTCTGTTGGCGGCTCTTGCGTACTCTTTTGCGTTGAACGGACTTCTGTCCTTAATGGTCAAGGATTTGGCCCGAACTGTTCGGCAGATTCCCAAGCTGCTAAGCAGCGAATTCGCCTCTTGTAAGAAATGAACCTTTTAACCAGATGAAAAGCTTCTCGCATAGATACAGACTTCATATCTATGTTTACGAACTTGCTTCTCTTACTATATTATATTTTTCAGAAAAAGGAACTTCCTTCTCTTACTATATTACATTATTATATTACATTATTATTATATTACATTTAGTGCGCTGAAAGAAGGCCCCTTACTCTTTCTCTTTCGGCTGTTGTGCAAGATTAGACTGTCAAAGAAGACGGATTCCTGATCCCTAATATTGAAAGTGCAAAAGCAATGGTAGCTACTCTGGCCCCTCTCGGTTCGCCCTATTATGTAAGGATTTGGCACGAACTGTTCAGCAGATTAGCGCGCCTTACGAATCTGTCTGCCACTCTATCGATTCTCTTTTGAATTAAGATGAGAATATCATAGCCCAGGACTACCGCTTTAGACCAACCAAAACTACCTCTCCCATTGGAATTGGACTACTTCCCCTTGGCTTGAGAAGATCGCTTCAATCCATAAGCGCACGTCTTCCGCTCAGTGAACTACCTTTGCAGGAGATCTTACACTCCTCCTCTCACTCAGAGAGTCTGTAAACTGACTTTTCTCTCCTATTCTGAACTTTTGTTACTGGCCTTATTCTTCACTTTGTTGTTAAGTTTCTTTTTATTCAAAGCCCCAATTAGTTCTTTCTTGCCACTTATCTTACATTTGAAGATTACATTTCATTCCAAGTTGGTGGAATGCAGTTTACACCGACTCTATAGTTAGGCTGTTTACTAACTTTTCTTCTCTTATTATATTACATTAGTCGAGTGAGCTTCGCAACCTCTCGCCTATTGTATTGCATTCTATATTAGTCTCTGTTCAAACTGCGTTGACTTCATTGTCTTCGACCGCACCCAGAGTATCCAACCAAAGCTTGAACCCGGCGCACCTTGTCTAGCTTCTGTCGGTATCTATTACCCTTTGCTACTGGCAGCTAACACTAACGACTCGGCATCTCCTGTGCATCTTCCTCTCCTTAGCTAGTAGCTTTCGGGCGAGTCTGTAAACAGTACCTCTCACTGGCGTTCCAGAGCCAGCTTCGCTGCCTTTTTCTCCTATTCTTCACTTTGCTGTTGTTTCTTTTTCTTCAAAGCCCCAATCCGAATCCGTTCGCCACTTATCAAGTTTAAATTGAATTCAGATCCGTAGGAACTATATCACTATCAGCCTTTCCTGTGACCGCTTGTGGACTTAGGTGTGCACCTCTCCTATTCTTCACTTTGCTGTTGTTTCTTTTTCTTCAAAGCCCCAATCAGCTCTGGCTCGCCACCTACGCGTTCTCCCAAAAATTATGCTTCGCAGCATAAGGAAGAAGTGGGTCCAAGAAGACGCTCCTTTTCCTCCATTCTAAGTTCAGTTCTGACCTTCGACGACCCAAACGAGAACACCCTCATGGGGCAAGAACTCAGGCCTTGCCTAATCTCTACGAGATCGGTGGCATCCAGTCAACTTAGAACTCAGATATCGAAAAAGGAACGACTTCTCTTATTACATTTAATTTTCTTGAATTTGAAGAAAAAAGATGAGATTCTTGAATTCGTTTACGACACTGAGTTAGGAGAGAAAGGACAAAATGCTTTGTTTTGCCAGTATAGGTGGACTACTTTTTTGAAAAAGAAACGAGATTCTATTACTGAAAGCGAGGTTGATAGAATTCTACGGTATATTCATCTTACTTTTTGAATTTTAAAACAGCCGCTAGGAGAGAAATCGAGCTTGCTTTGTTTTGCCGGTAGGGAGCATCAATTTTTCTTTTTTCGAACAGCCTCTATGAGAGAAAAGAACTTTGCTTTGTTTTGCCGGTAGGGGAGTCTTACTTTTTTCAATTCGAAAAACGAATTCATACTATAAAATAGGGTTGATAGAATTCGCCCATATACGTGAATAACTTTTTTGAATTTGAAAACTGACTCTCCTCCTTAAAAGTCATTTGCTTTGTTTTGCCGATAGGGGAGCATCAAAAATGCAATTTGAAAAAGAACTCTATGAGAGAAAAGGAAGTTTATAGGTTTTGCTACTAGGGGAGCATCAAAATGAGAATTTGAAAACAAAGTATCCTCCTTAAAATCGTGAGCATGGCTTTTTCGTATAGCCAGCATCAAAATGAGAATTTGAAAACTGACTCTCCTAAGTTAGAAGCACATTGCCCGGGTTGAATCTATCTAATATATAATAGAGAAGAGAGTTACCAAAAGGCGCAGCTAGCCGACACTAGTTACTAGGCTGCGCATTCCGGAACTTTGAAAACCAGTTTTTGACAATCTGCGCGAGATTGGGTGGGTCTTCTGTGTATGCGAAAGGTGCGGAGAGTGCGTATTTCTATACTAAGCATACCTGAAAATGACACTTCTGGCTTGTAAACCGTATCCAAGCTTAAGGTGGAAGTCGCAGCGCATACCGAAAACAACTTCTTTTTCGGGTTGGAAAACTCCCTCTCCCATTGGTATTGGTCGAGTCACAGCTTTGGCATAATTCCCATAGATGAGGGATGAGGGGCTTTAGAAGAGGTCGTTTTGGTTGTCTACTCCCGGCGTTTTACCTGAGGGTAGGGCGTTTAGGGGCTGCCGAAAGATCGGACTTATAGGGAGTTTCCTTTAGGCGTTTGCCGGAGCTTGGGGGAGGGGGCTGACCCGGTGTCACATGCGCCAGTGGAAGAGAAACCATTGGTTAGCTGCCGGTAGCAAAGATCGGACTTATAGGTACGCGTACCAATAGGTAGTTTAGTCTCATGTTTACGACATGATATATATAAGATAAGAAGAGAAAGAAGCTTAGGAATTCTCTTATAGAAGGTGAAAAACAAACTAAACAAGAGGAACTATGCTGGAGCTTCAACACTCGCTTTAGCTTTTGCTGGAAATGTATTTAGTTCACTGATCCTTTCTGTGGCAAGGAATCCCTCTTTAGCAAAGGAATTGTTCGGCTACGCTATCTTCTATTACTGAAAACTAAGTTCCTTTGTTTTGACTCTATAGCCGGACTACTTTTTTCAATGTGAAAACTTACAGGTACAAATCGAACTAAGTCAAATGTAATATAATATAGTAAGAGAAGCAAGTGACTTTTTAGGTTGGAAAGTAGCATGAACTATGCGTGCCTGATCTGTCAATTAAAGACTTTCTTAAAGGGCATCCAGTTTAAGTGGATTTGAAACCTTCTTTAATGCGCATTACGCCAACTTGAATTCAAATTCAAAATGTAAGAAAAGTGGCAAGAAAGAACTAATTGGGGCTTTGAAGAAAAAGAAACAACAGCAAAGTGAAGAATAGGCCAGTAGCAAAGTTCAGAATAGGAGAAAAGTCAGTTTACAGACTCTCTAGTGAGAGGAGAGTGTAAGATCTCCTGCAAAGGTAGTTCACTGAGCGGAAGACGTGCGCTTATGGATTAGAGCGATCTTCTCAAGCCAAGGGAAGTAGTCCAATTCCAATGGGAGAGAGTAGTTTTGGTTGGTCTAAAGCGGTAGTCTATAGACTATGATATTCTCATCTTAATTCAAAGAGAATCGATAAGTGGCGAACGGATTCGTAAGGCGCGCTAATCTGCCGAACAGTTCGTGCCAAATCCTACATAATAGGGCGAACCGAGAGGGCCAGAGTAGCTACCATTGCTTTTGCACTTTCAATAGGGATCGGGAATCCGTCTTCTTTGACGGTCTAATCTTGCACAACGGCCGAAAGAGAAAGAGTAAGGGGCCTTCTTTCAGCGCACTAAATGTAATATAATAATAATGTAATATAATAATGTAATATAGTAAGAGAAGGAAGTTCCTTTTTTCTGAAAATATAATATAGTAAGAGAAGCAAGTTCGTAAACATAGATATAGAGTCTGTATCTATGCGAAGTCTTTCATCTGAATTTAAAGGTTCATTTCTTACAAAAAAGGTGAATTCGCTGCTTAACGCTTGGGAATCTGCCGAACAGTTCGGGCCAAATCCTTGAATTAAGGACAGAAGTCCGTCTAACGCAAGGTACGCAAGAGCCGCCAACAGAGATGAACAGGTTCCAGAACATCAGACATGAAAAGATCACCCTTTACCTTTAAGTTTAAGGGAGAGAACCGCAGGGTCTTATGATTCTGATTACGGGGAAGCATAATTCAATTCAAAATCAAAAAAAGTCAGAGATCCGATCGGTAAACCGTAGCCAAGCTCCGCGGCTAGTCTGCGCGCAGGGATGAGAATTACGGGAAATACAAGATTTTAATTGAATTTTAATTCCAGGGAAAGGACACTCTATGAGGGCAAACGAAGTTCAGTCGGTGGATGTCCTCTTTGCTTTGGTTGGGGCCTTATCGGCTTCTCTTCCTAATTATCTTAGGTCGAGTCATTGCATACTTCATTCTCTTAGTCGGCCAGCCGTGGATACGGGTTACAAGCCATGCTCTAACCACGGGACTTAGAACTCTTGTCTTGCTGGTGCAGAGTTAGCTGATGCTTATTCCCCAGTAAGAAGGTGCAAAACTAAAGGGTGTAGGAACTGCAACCATTGCTCTGGCTGGAGTTGCGGTCGTTATTGGATTAGTGTTTAATGCACTGATCGTTTCTGCGGCAAGAAATCCTTCTTTAGAAAAGGAAGTCTTTTGTTATGCAATCTTAGGGCAGATCTAGGGGAAACATCTATGGGTGGTTGGTATGAATGCGCGGCTTAAGGCTGACAAGCATTGGAATTACCATACCAAAAGGTAACATAAGGGTACAGGCCCTCGATTCCGTACGATTCCGTCAGTCTCAGAATCAGAAGTCGTTGATGAAGCAGCTTTGGAGAGGTGAATTCGGTGCTTAACGCGCGGTAATCGCCAGGTGCGCCCGCGTCGAGACGACGTTCTAAATCCAAGTGCGCAAGCTTTCTTCCCTCTACTAGTCGACTTGGAATCAAACGGTGCCGGAGATCCTATCCCGTAAATGAAGAAGCAGCAGACGAAAGACTTTCAGAAGCATCTTTTGCTCGTGGAAGGGGTCAACCGTAAACCTCTAAATTCAAGGACTCTCTATGCCCGGTGACTGACCCCGCGGTCAGATGAAGATCGCTCAATCAAAGGAAGGAGCGGACGAGGTTTAAGAACAGAACTTATATACGATAGGCGAGACGTGTACACACCCGGGGGGGTTAAGCGAGAAAGTACTAAACGAAAATAAACTTTTCAGTTACAGGAGCGAACCTCAAGTCTAGGTAAATTGGATGAAACGTGACATCCTTTAACTTTAGGAAAGCAAGGGCCGAAGAGTAGTCTTCGACGGGCCCCGCAGAAGGAGTTGAAGCTGTGGATGAAAACGAAGCCGTTGATGATGCCCCATCTGTTGAGAAAGGGGGTGGGTATAAAGAAAGCGGTTGGTTCCTTGTGTTCTAGCTCTGGCCGAGACTGCACCATCCACTGATGACGCGGTTGTTTGAGAAAGGTCAAATGTCAAGGAAGTCCGGATAAGCTCCAACTGTGGATGAGGCCTCGCAAGTATGTATAAGAAAGCGCAAAGAATGATCCTATCTCCACAACATACCTCAGGTATGAAAAAGAACCATATAATACTATCCTGTGTGAAGGTGAAAAACTAACTCAACTATAGGTGCTGGAGCAGCAACAATAGCACTTTCTGGTGCTTCAGTTGGGATTGTTAATCTTTGTTGTGCGTTGAGACTTTCTTATCTTAAGTCTAAGCTTAATTGGTTTCAACCCCTGTACTTTAAGTTTAAGGAAGGCCGAAGCTCAGTGGTCCCGTATAGAAGTTTCTGCCCAAGAGAAGATGTTTCATCAGGATGGGAATCCCGTACGTACACGGTGCGCGGGGTTCAAGCTTTGCTTTCGCTCGAAGAGTTTGAAATGAAGTCGACGAAGTTTCGGATGAACAAGCGCGAACAGAACTTCGATAGTTATAGTATAGTAGTATAGGCGAGGAGCCATGTAAGCTCCACGAGGTGTGAAACGAGATCGTAGTAAACGAAACTAAACGAAAATGAACTTTCCGTAACTCAAGCGAAGCAAAGTCAAGTGTAGGAGAGGTCAATTCCCACTTCGGGTTATGCATCATACCCATAATCATACGCACCTAAGCGCAGGATCATCTGGACCATTGGCGACTTCGTACCCAGGGAGATCCCCTCCTACCCGCTCCATTCCTGCCCGGCCCATTCCATTGGAATTGAATTGGACTTAACTACCGCGACTTACCCTTGGGAAGATCTCCCCGACTAACGAGTCCCACTCGGATCATATTAAAGGGAAACGGGCCTTATATCGTATATAAGAGAGACCAACCTATTCAATACACAATCCAATGGGGAATAAGACCCCCGAACGCTTAAGCCAGTAATAAGTTTATTGTGTTTTCATGAATCCAAGAATTGCATAACCGAAGACTTTGCTAAATATGGATTCCATGCCACTTATAAGGATCGTTGCACTAAAGACATGACCAATGCCGATTCGGCCCTTGCTTTCCTTAAAGGATGTAACGTTTCAACCAATTAAGTGAGACTCATCTAAGAAAGGTAGTTTACAGACTCTATAGTTAGGATGTTTACTAACAGCGCACCTAGGCACATGTCATGTCTGTATCTTATATTATCTTATCTTACCTTTGGCATCTGCTTCCACTGGAACTTGTTCTACCGGATCTGCCCGCTCCCTATTCTTATGGCGCGTACCTCTTCTGTAAGTCAACTCCCATGTCTTCCTCTGCTTCCAATGCTTCCACTGGCACTGGCTGATCTCTAACTAGTGAATGGGTTGCGGACCCTACGCCCCGGAGATCTCTCCCTAACTACCGCCCGTTGGGAACCCCAATGCTCAGTTGTCTGCTGCGACTAACGCTTGGATATGGTTTTTTTTCAAGTTTTCTTTCCTTTGCTCATTGTTCAGGTATGCACCGCATAGAAAGTAGGACTCTATTTGACCATCTAGTACACTGAAGACCAACCCAATCTCGAAGAAAAAAGAAAGATTAGTTCTTTTTGGTTCTGAGATCGGCTCTCCTTTGAGGCTGTTTACTCACTTTATAAGAGGTAGTTCTCTCTTAGAACACACTGAATTCTTAATAGAATTTAGAAGATCTTCTCTTATGATATTAATTCTTGCTTAAATCGCTACTGCTTAAAGGACATATGAATATGACTTATCTAATGAGATTCCACTTCCCCGCACTCTATAGGCACAACAGGACGCTCTTCGGCAGCTTATCTAGATGTTTAGGCTGATCTGTCACTGTCCGGATCTGCCCTAGCAACCAACCGCCCTAGCCTCTAAGTCGGAACCACGACCCAGGAGTCTCAAAACAACCTCTTCTGAGAGCAGAATCTCAAGTTGAAGAACTTGCTGCCATAGGTTGAGTCTTCAGAAACCGTCTTATATGCTGTTATAGCCCTTCTAAACGGCTCTTTTAGTGCGCTTAGGTCTAATGATAGCTGAGATGTGATTAACGGCGTCTTTCTAGCTAAATAATTGGTGGAACAGAAGACAGTGGAAGTTCCAGCAGATGCCTAGGAGGTTTCCAAACCAAGGGAAGTAGCGGATCAAATACCTAAGAATTAGGGAGGCCTAGGTTGAAGAATCCAGGGGTAGATCCGGCATACGCCTGTGGAAGTCATTAATTAGAGAGAGTTTACGACATTAAATGAAATATCATATATAAGATCAGTGAATATCTAGAAGTTTCTAATTCTCTTTCTTAGATGTGAGGAGGAGCTAAACTAACTAAACCTCTAGCTCCCGGAGCAGCAACCATTCCTTTTGAAGGTGCTTAAGTTTATATTGGGAATTTGTGTTCTTTGATCCTTTCTGTGGCAAGAAAAGGCAAATTGGGGAAGAAAGTCCTAGGCTATCTTGTTATAGTGAGAGGAACCGTAGGGAGCTCGACTGAAAGGTATGAAATGACTTGAGCCGAAAGGCTTGGCCCTAGCTAAACAGAGTGACTCGTTTCTTCAGTTAGTTATAGGTATGTAATAGCTCAACTTGAGTGTTGGCGAACGACAACCTTCTTAAGTTAAGCGTTTACCTCTTGGTTCTAAGTTATTAGACAAAGAACTACCTTATGAGAAGCTCATATCACAGCTTCTTATGTATTCTCTTCTTACTTTTCTTATAGTTATGGCGGTGGTTTCTTCTTATTATGCTGCTTTTGTGGTTTGCTCTTTTTCTTTTTATTAGTAAACAGCTTTGGTTGTTGGTTTTGCTTTAACAGGAAGCTATTGCTTTATTTGCTTTAATGATGTCATTATCCTCTCCCTTCTAGTCGAGTTACTTCGTACCTAATCTTATTCGTGTTCTAATAATCTAATCTTCTTAACCATATTAAACTGTGCATGCATACTAGATGTTAAAGAACTGCTTCATTTTAAGAAAAAGATGGTAACATACTACCATAATACCTAGTGCCCAGTTAGACTAACTAAAAGAATGATGAAATAGTGGGTAGTGTGCATATGACTACAGCATCTTTTGACAGCGGTTAAACATAGCTATAACAGCCTCTCTCAGGGGCTTAAGACAGTCAACTAGCCTTCCCTGAGCTCCAGACACGGGAGGTAGATCCCGCGTTTTACCTGAGCGACGGGGAGAGGTATGCAATGACTATAACGCTGGTTATAGGACAGAAGTGGCGTTTACCTGAGCGATGGGGTTGGTTTGAGACTCCCGGGCGATGGGGAGTTGACTTTAGGCGTTTACCTAGGGCCTTGGGGAAGACTCTTCAGTTCGCTATATATATATATATATCTAGGGTGGTACCAGTAGCAAAGAGAAGACTCGTTAGCTTCAGTCTGTCTAAACACAATTAAATAGCGTGAAAAACACCGTATATGATTACAGCTCACTTTTAAGGTGGTTAAACTTAGCTATAACTGCTTATAATAAGCATATGGAAAGTCACTAACCATAAGCCGTGTATCCAATAACTCCCAAAGTGCCCAGGTAGACTAAAGAACGATTAATTAGCGATCATATATAAGAACACTGAAAAGGTTGTTTTAAGCGGCTATAACAGCCTCTCAGGGGATTCCCAGAGCGAAGCTCATTTGTATGGTACAGACTTGAGCGAAAGGCAGCCAGGTGGCTTCTTAAGTGTATACCTATGGTTCTCTCTTAAACACTGTATTCTCTATCCATAAGGCATTTATGGGACTTGAGCGAGGGGGTTGTTTGAGTTGGATGGTCCGCGAGGTACCGCTGCCGCGGATGGCGAGTGCGCCGTTAAGAGAGTCAGTAAACAACCTTCGGGTCTTTTCTTTAATAGTTAGCCAGTACTCTTTAATCTTTGAAGCTACAAGTCCCTATAGATCTGAAAAAAGTCATAGAGAATGAGATATAGATTATTGATACGTCGATATTAGCCTTGTGGGCTAAGCATCTCCTTTTCCTGGGGCTCCTGCCCCTTATGGATACATACAATATTTGACCCTTAAGTACTACCTTAGGGCATTCCCCATTCCGTGGATTAGTTCCAACATCAAGACCGGTGGAGGAGAACTCAAGTCAATGCGCTTACCAACTTCTTATCGACCTTAACTTGCTCTTATCTAGACAGGATAATAGCAAGTTAACCCCCCTCCTATTGTCTATTCTTCCTCCTGGCTTACCGCCGGTGAGCATTAACTAGACCTATTCTCATAGCTATCTATTGGTGCTCTCGGCATAGGAAGTCTCGCCGGTTGATCCAGCACCTCTAAAAGCATCCATTTCAGTTTCATAGCCTTGTGTAGTTCCAGCTGATTCAGTCGATTCATAAGTTTCAAGCCCCTTTCGTCATAGGGCGATATCCACCAAGCTAGCGGTATACCTTTCATACCCAAAGTTTTCCATACTAGATGCGGAAAATCAACCAACGTCAAGGATGGTAGCTAAAGATCGGGATAGAGATCCAGTGTGAGCTAACCGAGTTTACCCTCCTGCTAAGGCAGTCGCAGGAGAAGGGTTGAAGAAGCAGTAGTTTAAGCCATTGATCCCTTCTGTTGACTATGCAGTTGGTTCTGCCGCTTCAGCGGAAGAGTAAGCAGTATAGCCTCTTCCTGGGACAGCTGCATAATCACGTATGTATGTAGGCAAGTGATCCATTTGCTTCAGTAGAGTACGTTGATTCAGATACATACCAATAAAAAAAATCTCAAGACCAAGTGCCAGTTTAGACCTCGGATGGCTTATTTAGTTTTCCCAACTTTCAACTATAGTTTTATATCTATTCTGATTCTTTTTTTGAATGTTATAGGTTCAGGTGGTGATTATTTCACTCGCTCTATGAGAGACTTGATTAAGACCTATGATCCAGTTTTGGTTGTTCTTATTGAAACTCGTATTAGCGGTGCGGATGCTGAAAGGCAGATTCAAGGCATTGGTTTTTGGAGTAGAACAAGTGCCTTAGATACGAAGTCCAATCAAATCAGTGACAATCGTTCGAATGCATTCTCGGGAATCGTCGCACCAGATCGTAACGCGGCATCGTAGCTTCCTGCCTCGCGCCAGCCCCGGTCTTGTGGTCTTTCCTTTCGGTGATGTCTATTTTCACCTAATGCGCGGTCGGGTGGAGCTACAAATAGGAGGATGGAAAGGGAAGGGACCAAGCTCAAAATCAGAGGCGAGTTGAGAGACAAAAGCTTGGATGTTGTGATTCCGCCTTTCCAGTAGCGAGTGAAACTCTGTGAATAGGCAGAACAGAAAGGGGGTTCAAGTCGGGTGTTGAGGAAACCTTCGTCAGGAGGGTTCTCTTTGAGGAATCGCCGTTCTTCGCTCAAAAAAAGTCAGGAGACCTCTGTTCCCCTTTTTGCCTGTTTAATAGCTTGAGACAAGTACAATGAGGATCAGAACCGGACAACCCCTTTTAGTCAAGCCCAGTTGAAATGCCAGTAAGGAAAGCTCTCGGAAGGTTAGGAAGGACAGGGTTTAAAACCTCCCTTCCCTTTGCTTTCAATCAGTCTTGTGCCACTCCAGCTTTCACTCAAGCCATTCTTTGAAATTAAACAACTTCTTGTCTCGAGCCGAAAATGGAGTATTCCTTGCCTAGAACCCACACCCGTGGAAATAAATAACGATTAAAAAAATTCTCGACGCGAAGATTCTTTCAGAACCTATAATAGTTAGATAATCAGTCCACGCTTTGAATAGCCTTAGTTACTAGTAAAAAAGAAGAGGCCCCACAAAGAAAGAAAAGAGTAAAAGAGAGTCTTACCCTGGAGTTGAAGAAGAGACTTGCCACTTGCCTTATAGTAATAGTAAAAGGGCGAAACACGCGATACCACTTGCTCAAAACGATATATCTTAAGTAATATAGTGTAAAATTAGCATAAAAAGCATTTCATGCGAAAATCCCCACCCAGGTTGTAGTTGTATAAAAAAATGTCCCACTTTTAAACAAAATTGACTGATTGGTTTGAAATCAAGCTCTTCCGCTTTATGGTTCGGTTTCTTATAACAGCTATAAAGATCTGCCCTGACAAAAAATGATATAGGGAGCAAGGCTGAGATGGTACAGAAAGTGTATGCTTTCCACGGGCAGACTGTCTTATCTAATGCGTGAGCAGGACAAGGCAAAAAGCCTAATTTCTTCTCAAAGAGTACTTCAAGGTTTTGGCTCGCAATAAAGCTAGGGTCCTGATCGAGCAACTAGTAGTCCTATCTATCCACCTCTCCAAACACAATATCTTGAGTACCTATGATGGTGACCACATCTGGCTGGCATGTGATGTTTGGACATAGAATCGAGTCCTTGTGAATGGGCAGGAGCCAGGTGCTCTTATTTTACGACAGTAAGGACGATTGCTTCCATTACTGACCAGAAAGACACCAAATTCTCCTTTAGGTGCTTCAACTGCGGTATAGGTAGAAGAAGCTGGTACGGAAAAACCTTCTGTATAAGGTTCAGAAATGGTGAATTGAGGTAGAGTAGACCGATGATCCTGTAGTCATTTGGCCGGCTATTGAAAGAAAAAGCTTGCATCTGCTCTCTTTATTATATAACCGGTCTCATCTCTCTCCAAACCCTAACGTGAGAGTTTCCTATCATAAGGCTTTCTATCTATAGATTAAGCCATTACCAAGGAGCTAATTCGTTCAGAACTCAGTTTACTGCTTCTATAGATAAGGCGGAGCGTCCTTGGCTAAGTCTTGAACCTTCGCTTTCTTAGTTAGATGATGTTTCATAATCACAGTAAAGAGTCGTAAACTCTCTCTAATTAATGAGTCCCACTAACTAGCCTTAGAGTCCCACTGGCATATCTTTCTTTTTATAAGCAGTTAAAGTCATCTCTCTTAATTTCTTCTTACTATGCAACTACTGTGCACTACCGCCTGGGATCATCCTCCTCCCAATTGGATTAGCGCCCTTCCTCCCACTCTTTCTAGTGTCTAGTTTCATACCCCGTATAACCCACCCTAGCTTAGTTATAGGATCTTACCTAAGAGCATACCGTCAAAGTTGCTTTGCCCTTGATATCTTCCTTGCCGCAGAAAGAGAAAGGCTCGTTGCACAAAAGACAATGCCAACTGAAGGACCTGCAAGTGAAATTCTTGAAGCAAATGCATCTCTTAGTTTAGTGAGTTCAGCATATAATAAAGAGAATTCGATGCTTATATTAATCTAGTTTATATACTATATATAGTTTCATTTCGTTTAATGTCTATAAGACAGACCTTTGCTTTGCCCTGCTAACCTCTCCCTTAAGCGCTTAGCTCGAGTACCACTTTGGTCCTTAATTACGGACATGCCTCTCCCACTCTATATCTATATTAGTAGAGCCCTCTAAACTCACGCTCGAGACACTGCGACCCCAGTCAATGACTTCGTTGGATACGGTATACGGTTTCCATGCTTAGCTTACAGGAAAGAGTCAGTCGGTATGAGCCGCAAAGGGATGAAGTCTCTCTTTGACCAAGTACTACTCTCAAAGACCGAGCCAATCTCGCGAACAAAAAGAAAAAAAGTGGTTTTTCTTGTTCTGGTATGCCTTTCAATTTCAAAGTTCAATCTCTCTTGCAGTTCACTGACTGCTAATCTACTGCAAGGCAAGAAAGAGCTCTATATATTACATTTACTACCGACTCTAACGGCTCTAACCGCAAGATAGAGTTCTGTCTCGCTTCCTTTAGCCGAGCATCATATAATGACCTTCTTCCCGGAGTTGCTGCTCCGGCACCCAAACCACCTAGTTATAGGGCTTAGTCTATCCTCTAAACTACCTCTTCTCTCACATTAGTTCGAGATACTTTGTACCTTTCGCTGACGCTCGAGACATTTCATACCTCTCACTAACTAACGAGCCTGTAAACTGCCTATCCAGAGGACTAAGTGAACACCTAAGGAATTAACCTCTCTTGTACTCGACTAAGTGAACACCTAAGGAATTAACCTCTCTTGTTCCTGGAGTTCCTGGAGTTCCTGTTGTTCATACCCCACTTCATTCCGCTAACAAAGGACTAAGAATCATCTTTAAATACGAGAAAGGATGCTATGACTGATTACGAAGCTTCTTTATGGTGTTAGACCTTTCATGGCAAAGATGCCCTCGGGCTATCCGTAAGATAGATAACCTTTACAATTAGGCAGGCGGATTCCCCTCCTTGGAATTAAGACAAAGAAAGTAGGAAGGTAACTGGCTCGACCACTCGGGAGAGGTATTGTTTACTGACTCGAACGCTAGTCGAGTTACTTCGTAACCTCTCGTATTCACTTTAGTCATCTTATACCTCCCCTCTACCCTTGACTTTAAGTAGGATTTGTAAAGCAAGCGTACTCTCTCTTGCTCTTGAAAACTTTGTTCAGAAGGAGCGCGGTCGAGATCTATGTTCTGAAAGACCCGGCATACTAGTTTGAGAGCTATGGGAGTTGGCCTTATCATATGAAAGGTTAGCATCGGACATTTCTGCTTTCTAAAAGCGTGAGGTTCGAAACTTCAACTTTAAAGAGAAAGTGACTCGCTTTTTGGTAAACTTGTAGCTAGGGTTGGACCTCTTTGACGAGATTTTCTTTGTTAATGTCCTGATCCTAACCAGTATCCGATGGTGCTTCGAGTCAAACCGAGCAAGCTGCTGCTTCCTTCTTTTTTTCACCTGCGCCTGAAGTCTAAATTCTGTGTTTGAGAGATTGAACCTACGAGAAGATTAGCCTCTTTTTGAGAGGATTGGAGAAGGGTATTCAGCGGCCATCTATCTGTGGCACGAGTCAGAACAAAGCCCCATAAAACAAAGAGATTAAAGAGCGTCTTGGTCATCCTCTGTCTTACACGTAGATACAATGCCCCAACTCCCGTGGGGATAGGACGACTAATCTCCCACGGAAAGTCAAGTGATCTGGCCAATGCTTTGCCCCAATGAAGCTTAAATAGAGAAGACAAGAGGGCTTTCTCCTTGTCTGTAACGCAGCCTTTCTTTCCTTTCTTCCTTAAGACGAAACTTAGATATATATAGTAGTAGTAGTCGAATACCAAGAATCCTGTGCCATTGATGAACCTTTCCACACGACATAAAAAGAAAAGAAGAGGCTTCGTTATTCTATCTATACTCATATACAGGAGTGCTTTCCCAGATAAGAGATAGAGATAAGGGCAGGACAGCTGCTTTCATTAAAGACAAGGCTTTCCCTACTTTGAACTTAGAACCCGATTTCTAATCCCTTGTGAATAGAATACTAGCAAAGTTTGCATAGAGTAGCAAGATAGCTGGACTGGGCTTGAAATGGCCTTCTTGGCTGAGAAGTAAGATCTTGCTTGGTTTGACTCAAAGTTATGGCTTTCTCTTCTTTCTTCTTAGGTCAAGTCATTCAAACTTCTTCACCAAAGACTCTTTACGTGGCATTGTAGTCGTCTTCTAATCTAAGAAAGGAAAGGCCTCAGACATTTGACCTTTTCTGAAGACACATAGAAGCGACACATAGAAGCTTAGGCAGGCTGGTGAGTAATTCTAACGTAATTCTAACAATTTAGACATTTCCAAACATCGGATCAAAGGTCAACTCTATCACGACGCGCACTTCAGAAATTAAAAGAGAACTCTGACTACTTAGATTGGCAAGAGGCCTGTCAATCTAGCAATCGATTCCAGTCCAGAGGTGAAATTCTTAATAGAATCAATCCTTTCTTTGTGCTTTCTTTCTTTCCTGACTTTCTTCTAACTAATTGCTACAATCCTGAAAGATTAAAGAGCCAGCCACTTTGCCCATCATAATGAGGCCCTTCTCGGGCAGGTCTGTCTTCGGCCTCTTCTTGTCTTGCTAGAAGAGTAGCTCGTAAAGAGCATTCAAAGAAAGTCAGAAAGATGCGCCATAATCCTTAGTCTTGCTCTCCCAGTTTTATAGGGAGCATCCACTTTTTGAGGAGGAGAGAAAGAAGACATAGGCCAAAGTAGTCAGTTTGAAAGAAAAGCAATGTGGTAAGTAATGTAATGGGCTTGCCCATCTCTAGTTTCAGATAGAGCCCCAGTTCTGGCTCATCTTACAGCTTCGGAGAAATTCTTAAGTTAAGAAAGTCAAGTAATGAATGGTTTTACTCGAGAAAAGAGGCGGCGGCATGCAAGAGCAAAGTTTGGAGAAGGCTTTCTTGGGCGTGGAGTGACCGTTCCTGCTATTTCTTGTTTTAATGAACTGAGATATCTGATTAAAGACGACTTTGTACATGGATGATTTGTACATGTATGATATGAAAGGGCGTGTATAACTGGTGGTTTTACAAGAGAGGATCCCCCATTACAAGTTAAAAGAAGACAAGGAAGCGCCCCCAATTATATTGGGACTTGTAAAGAAAGAGGTTCCCCCCGCAAGCAAGTGGCAAAAGGGCTCCTTTACTGACTCCAGTCAAGCCTTCTTTTCTTTAATCTCTCTCTCCCTTAAATCTATAGCCAACTGGCTATAAGATAGATCTTCCTAGACCCTATGCTTCGAGATTCACCACTCATTCATTATGAGACTAGATAGATTCTACACGAGTACATAGAAAACCTGGGCCAATAGACCGATCTATAAAGTCAAGATATGAAAAACTGCGGCGTGAAATTCTTGCCGACTTTTTGACATCTTAAGCTCTAGTATAAAAGAAAAGCAATGCCTTAGAAATATCAAAAAGATATAACTAAGAAGACGTCTTAATAGGCCATGAACAGCGCCAATAGATTTTCGAAAATTGAGACAAGATTGGTTAGTGGGCATTTACACACACAATCTATCAGAGGATCGTCTTTAAGACCTAAGTCAGTCTGACGCTCCCAAAGGATCGTCTTTAAGACCTAAGTCATACATACGCTCCCAAGAAAGAAAGTACATGATCTTTTTCTTTTTTAAGAACCTAGCTAGCTGCTTTGCTGTAGACGAATGAATTCTCTTCTACAGGCCGAGCATTGCCCAAAACAACCAGAGGAAAGGTCGGAACCTGAACTTCTGGCTGAGATACTAGACCTAGTGCCCGGTCTCTCACTCTAGGGCATAAAAGCAAGCAGTCATCCCGGGTGGCTTGACTAATCCATATAATAGCAAAGTCGTTATACATACTAGAATTCCTAAAAACTAACTCCTATACAAGTAAAAAGACTCACCAATTTCTCACTGTCATTCTGAGAATACAAGATGGTTTCTGCCCCATGTCAGATACATCCTAAACATCACGTGCTGCAGATGGCACACATAAAGAGGGGCCCTATCAATCTCCCTACCCGCCTATCACTACTAGGCTCTTACTAGGGAGTCTATTGTCTGAAGGATTCCATTACATATTTAGAAAGACTTTGATAGAGAAGCTCCTTAGAGGCCAGCAGGAGGTAGTGAGTGAGCTTCTTTGAAAAGTGAGACTCCTCAGTAGTTAGGTGCAAAAACCATGCCATTTTTCTCGTCAGGACTTC